>PVJH01005506.1:80000-110871 GCA_004026705.1 Nesogale talazaci
AATACACTTCTCAAGTTATATCCACACATATACACATAAACTCTTTTGAAATGTCAAAGATATGTCTTAATAACTATTATAAGAACAGACCATCTCCTTTTAAATTTTCACTCAATTCAGAATAATAAGTTAATTATATATCAAAATACAATTTCTATGATATTGCTTTCCTCACTATCTCAAATATATACGCATAAGACACATCTAAGGAGTATTAATGTCCTACCTTGCTTGATCTATTGTATTTAATTTTTTTTTAATTTTTGGACCTCACTGCCCTCTGATGGTCATGGGAGCTACCCAGTGCTGCTCTTGAGAGCCACCACTGGATTTGAACCCCCAAGCTCTCGGGCTGCAGTCCCACACTCAACCACTTATGCCACCGGGACTCAGCCCCATAAATTTTAAAAATCAAATTTGGTTTTAATAATCAGCTTCTTTTTATTGATAAGGTCAAAGCATAGTAGGGAAAATTTTCTGAAATTCATGTGAAGATAATTATACAATTCTCCTAATGTGACTGAACTGTTGAATCGTATGATATGTAAATTATGTGCTAATAAAACTATTAAAAAATCAAAGCAAATGCAGCAATGCCTTTTCCTCTCAAAATAAAACCCCTATTTTATTGGGAGTTAATACAGATATCATACCACTCTATAACTCAATCACATCAAGTAGTATGGTACAATTGCTAGCACAATCAGTCTCAACTAAGATTTAATCAAGGTGATAATAAGGAAAGAAAAACAAATCAAGACCTCTGCTTCTGCTTCTTGGCTTAAGTGATAGACTCCCATGGATGGAATGATGAGGCCACCCACTCACTTGCCTTTAAGCAGTTAAGCAGTGGTGTTCCTGTGAAATGAAAAAGTGAAAGTGGTCCAGGAGATTGCTTCTTGTGTCGGCCTTTGCGATGTCTATATGTCACTAACTGAGTTGGCTGACTGTGGCGCCATGTGCTTATGTTAATTTCATGATTGATATATAGGGGTGGAGTCTAGCCTATTAATCTGGAGATAGCCATAGAGTAGCCAATGAGGCCTTTGTGTGGACATGGTTTTCTCCTGAGACTTCTGGGATATCTCGTGATATTTCCCTCCTGGAGATGAGAAGCTATCTCCCCAGTTGTTGGGACTTAGTCTGAGAGACAACAAACTACGGACAAGATAAGATGGCAGTGTCCAAGGAGCTGGAGGAGCCAAAGAAGCCAAACGGCCTTGCCCTGATGGAACCAGACTTCTGAAGTTGGAGAAGCCACCTGGAGATCCCTGCCAGCGCTGAGTTGCTTCTACCACCACTGAAAGCTGTTGATGGGCCCTGATCCCTGGAAGCGAGGAGCCATGAGGGAACCCCCACCAGTGCCGGGACTCTGCACCCACTGACTTGTGACTTTGTGAGTCAGAGGGAGACATTATGGACTGCTATCCTACATATGAGCTACTATCGGAATTATGACTTTGAACTGGACTGGGCTGGGATGCTTTCTCTATGTCCCATTCTTCTTGTATATAAACCGTACCCTTGTGTCCATATGCGCGTCCATGGATTTGTTCCTCTAGTCTACCCGGACTGACACACTGACATATACATGAAGGGGGAGCTTTGAGGACAGTATATCATTTTTAGAATGTGGAACATTTACCAGGATAGGAGTCTCATCTTCTTTTACCTGTGTATAGGGTTTCCATGTTTAACTTCGTTGAACCCCAAGGCCTCTGCATCGACAGTTGACTATAATTACTATTTCTTGCACTCAGTGGATCAGTGGCAAGAGTAGACGTGAGGACACAGGTCAAAATCATTGGGGATGGGAATGGAAATGGGCATAAACACGCAAGGAGACGCCATTAAGGAGCTTACCAACAGAGATCCGTGCCAGAAATTTCACAACAGACAAGAATCAGCCATAGCCAGAAGAAAACAGGTCTCCTCTATGGTCGATGGTGCTGTTTTTCTACTAGCTCACCCGCTTGTCCAGTTGATCTAGATTGATAGCAATCCTGTCGAAGGATTTCTGAGGCTGTAACAGGAATAGACAGCCTCATCGCTTCAGGGGGAATGGCGGGTTGTTGCAAACTGCTGATCTTGAGATTCATAGCCAAACAGGACCAGCAGAATTTCCCTTTTACTAGTTAATGGGTTACAACTGACATCACCATGAAGTTTAGTGTTGGGTTTCTTTGTTCCATGGTCCAGGTGACTTCTCAATAGGTACTTTGGTTCTTCTCCAGAGTTCTGTGGGCAAGACCCACCTTGTACTGTTCATGGCCCTTTCAGTACTGTAGATAGCTTCCATTTTGATACCATATCAGGCAAAACAAAACTTGCTAGAGAATAAACATTTGTACCTAATGTCATTCTCTATAAGACAATTAAAGGGGTGATTAATCATTATTTTAGTGGAGTTGATTTATTATAATACTGTACCTTTAGGCTGTGCAAAACTGAGTGCTACTTTTTTCTTTTGTTTTCTTTTTTTTTCACGTAAACATGTAAACTTTTTACTAAACTCCTATTGTCATTGGGTAGTAGGGGAAAGGGTTTGTGGAGGTGGTAATGCTTAAATTTGCCAATTAGATTCAAGCCCACAGGCAAGCACTTTTCCACATGAACACTGCTTTCATTTCCTAAGGTTACTCTAACAAGTTACTATAAAGTTGGTGGTTAAAACAATATGAGTTTTATGTTCTCACAATTCGAGAGGGTAGAAGCATCAAAGTTTGTGAAGGTATCAGAAAGGTCTGAATCCCTCTAGAGGTTTAAGAATAGATTCCTTTCTTACTGCTTTCAATTTCTGATGGCTGTTGGCATTCCTTGTTGACCTGACTCCAATCTCTGCCTCTAGGATCACATTGCCTATTCCTCTTCCTGTGTGTCTTCTAAAGAATATTTGTCACTAGATTTTGGACGCCTTCAGTAATTCTTGGGATCAGAGTTGATTACTCTTAAAGTTAAGCAGTTCAATTCCACTAATCCCATTCAAGAGCAAAAGTGAAGGCTTTCTGCGTCTATGAAGATTTTCACTCTTAAGAAACCACCTAGGCTGTTCCAGTCTCTGGGGAAAAGATGCAACAGGCTTCTTCCTTTAAATTTTCAGCCTTGCAAACACTATGGGGCAATTGTACTCTATTGCATAGGACCACTGTGAGATGGAATTGGCCTGGAGAGTTGTCAGAGTTTGCCAGGTGACCAGAATAATCTTAATTATGTCTGGAAGGAATTTTTCCCAAATATCTCACTTTCACAGATTGTAGAGTTTAGGCTATGGATATATATATATATATATATATATATGTGTGTGTGTGTGTGTGTGTGTGTGTGTGTAGAGAGAGAGAGAGAGAGAGAGAGAGAGAGACCATTCAAGGCCTATTGTATTATAAGAACAAGTACAAGTCTTCTCAATGGGAGATGTACATTCCAATCTTAGGTCTCCACATCAAGGACCTTCTCAATTATGTAAGCCAATCCTCATTTTCTATAAAATATTTGTTTACAATATCCAAGACTAATAACCAGTTGGTACATCCCGGGGTGACTGTGTTGCAGTTGTCAAGTGGCGTTGAATATTTTCTGACTCACAGCAACCCTATGTACAACAGAATGAAACACTTCCTAGTCCTGCATCATCTTCGCCAGGCATGCTCAATACGTTGATCATGTTCGACCTAACTCTTAAGTCTGACCGTAAAACTAACCCTAACCCTAAGTCTCACATCAACCCTTTCTCTAACCTATTTTTTTCATCTACTGAAATTATTTTCTCCTTTATTTAGTTAACATGGTAAATTGCAGTCATGATATATGAACAACCTTGCTTCACTGGAACAAATTCAACATTCCCCAACTCTCCCCGCCCCCCACCCCCAACAGTTTTATTGGCATGTAATTCACATCTCATGCGATTCAATATTCAGTCACATCAAGAAGAGTTGTTCAATCATCACCACAGTCAGTTTTAGCACATGTTCTTCATCCTGTCCTCATCGTTATTAGCTCGCCATTTCCTCCCAACCTCCCCTGCCATGTGCCCTGCCATGACCCATTAACCCAGTTATTGTCTCTATAGACTCACTTCTCCTGGATTTCATATACAGAAAAACGTTTTAAGACTAACAAGAAAACCAAAAAAATCTCAATAGTAAGTAAAGCAGAAAAAAAATTTTTTTAAAACTGGGAGCAGAAAGGCCCAGTTTTCTCCCCAGAGCAACTGGTGGTTTTGAACTGCTAACTCTGAGGTCAGCCCAATGTATGGTGTATTTTCCTTTTTCTTTATCTTGGTTTTCAAATGTTTTGCCTAGGATTTTTGTGTTTATGTTTCTTGTTATATATTTCCCCGTCAGATTTTGAATGAAGGGTACCCTGATCTTTTAAAAGGAGTTGGAAGTATCTGTTTTATATTCTCTAGAACAGATTGCATAATTTTTTTCCCTCTCCTTAAATGCCTTACGGACTCCCCAGAGAAGCTATATGAGACCTGGACTTATCTTTGTGGAAAAGAAAACAATGCCATGTGATCTACCTACCCACACTACCTTTCTGATCAACTAGGAGATCGCAATCAACATGTAGAGCACCCTTAAGCTTCACAGTTCTCAGTATGCTTGATTCCACTGTCGCAGTCATAGGGTCAATCTCTCAATATATCTTGCTAAAGAGTGTCTTCTTTATCATTGCCTTTCCGATGTACCATGCATAATTTTCTTTTCCAGCAACTAGTCTCTCCTGTTGAAATGGCAAACATACTTGAGGCAAAGACTCACTATCGATGACTCTAAGGAGTATTCTGACCGTACTTCTTCCAGACAGATTTGCTTATTCTTTCGGCAGCCCGTGGTACTCTCAATAGACTTGACACCATAATTCAAATGTACTGATTCTTCTTCAGTCTTCTTTATTCATTTTCCAACTCTCACATGCATAGTAGGCAATTAACACATCATTGTTGACACCATTGACACTACTTGTGCACCTGAGTCCTCAAAGGAACATTCTTTGTTTTCAACATCTTTGCTTTTCAAGAGGTAATAGGCAGCAGGTTTGCTCAATGCAAAACAACATTTGACCTCTTGACTGTTGCTTCCCAAGCATTGACTGTGGATCCAGCTCACAGGAAACTCTTGACAACTTCAATCTTCTCTCCATTTATCGTAATGTTACCTATGGGTCAAGTTGTGAAGAATTGGGTCTTTTTTACATTAAGTCGTAATACATAGTGAATGCTATAATCTTTGATGTTCATCAGGAAGTTCTCAGATTAAGCAAGCAAGATTGTATCATCTGCATACCATAGATTGTCAATAAGCCTGTCTCCAATCTTTATATCAAATTCTTCTTCATATAGCCCAGTTTCTCTGATTATTTGCTCAGCACACAGATTAGATAAGCAAGGTGAGAGGATACAACCCAACTCATATCTTTTCTGACTTTAAACCATGCAGCATTCCCTTGTTCTGTTTGCACAACAGCCTCTTGAACCACATGCAGACTCTGCATGAAAGCAATGAATTGTTCTGGAATCCCCATTCTTCTTAAAGCTATCTGTAGTTTGTTATGATTCACATAATTGAAAGCATTGGCAATGTCAATTAAAGGCAAGTAATCATCCTTCTTCTATTCTCTGATTTTAACCAAGATCCATCGGACATCGGCAATGATTTCCCTTGTTTCACTTCCTCTTCTGAAACCAGCCTGAATTTCTGGCAGCTTTCTCACAATGAACTATTGCAGCCATTGCTGAATGATCATCAACAAAATTTTACTTAATTGTAATAGCATATAAATGATATCATTATATATATATTTTTTGGAATGGATACAAATACAGATATCTTCCAGTCAGTTGTCCAAGTCGCTGTCTTCCAAATTTCCCAACACAGATGAATGAATACTATTAGTGCTGCATCAGCTTGTTGAAACACTCCAATTGTTATTCCATCATTCCTGGAGAATTCATTTTGGGGCTAATTCCTTAAGTGCAGCTTGGACTTCTTTCAGTACCATTGGTTTTTGTTCAGATGTTACCTCTCAAAATGGTGGAATGTGGACTAGCTCTTTTTGGTGCAGTGAATGTGTATCTTTTGATGCTTCTTCTTTTGATGCTTCATTGACTCTTTCAATACTTCAACTCAAGACTTGAATTTTTTCTTGAGTTCTTTCGGTTTAAGGTATGTTTCCTTTTTGATTTTCTAGCTCTAGGTTTTTTGCACATTTCATAATAATATTTCACTTTGTCTTCTCAAGCCGCCCTTTGAAATATTCTGTTCAGTTCTTTGTCCTCATCATTATTTCCACTTGTTTTAGCTACTCTATGATTAAGAGCTGGTTTCAGAGTTTCTTCTGACATCCACTTTGGTTTCTTTCTTTCTTTCTTCTCTTTTTTTTTGGGGGGGGGGAAATCACTGCCCTCTGGTGTTGGGAGTAGGAGGCCCAGCCTTGCTGTTGGATTTGAACTTCTGTCCCAGTGGGCCGCAGTCCCGCGCACAACCACGCTGGCACCGGGGCTCAGCCCCTTTCTTCTCTTTTTAATGACTTTTTGCTCTTCTTAAATAATGATATCCCTGATGCCATGCAATTATTGTGAGGTTTTCTGCCATTAGTGCTTAATGTGTCAAATCTGTTCATGTGAGGCTCTCAAAATTCAGGAGGGATAGATTTGAGGTCATATTTTAGCTCCCAAGGACTTGTGCTGATTTTTTGCAGCTTCAACTTGAACTTTTATATGAGCAATTGATATTATATTCTCCTTTGACTTCCAGCCTGATTTTAGCTGCTAATGTTGAGGTTCTCCATCATCGTCTCCATTGTATTAATCTAACTTGTTAGATTTCTGAAAGACTTCTCTCCTGAATCGCTCATACGCCCCCATCACCTTCAGCTGCACTTCCTCTTATACTCTCTCACCATCTCCACAACAAAAAAAACAAAAATTGTAAAGCCTGATGCATGTGGGGACCCCCGAGACTCTTCACCAGCTCTGTGCCCAACATCCATACTGAATGGTCAGTGCCTATGTTTCACCCCTGTTAAATATTTGAAATATCACCCCTGAGAAGTTCTAAGCCAGGAAACACTACTCCACAGCTCAAGAACCCAACTGCTGCTATCATTTAAGAATTGATAAATCCTAATAAAGTATTATGTTGGGAAAACTTCAATGAAGCTATCAAAAATGATTAAATATCTGTCACGTTCCAGGCACTAGTCTGAGGTCTATGGATAACATCCGATAGCAAAAAGGACTGCATTTTTTTTTAATTCAGGGGTACAATTCTTTTTATATAAATTTAACCAAAGCTCAAAGTAACAACAACAACAAAAGTCTCCACTGCCATGGAGCTTATTCCAACTCAGAGTAAGCCTATAAATCAAAACCAAATTCACTTCCACATAGTCGATTCCCACTGATAGCTATCCTGCATGACGGAGTACAATTGCCTCCATGGCTTTCTGAGACTATAAATCTCTACAGGAGAAGACACCTCATCGTTCTCCCACAGAGCAGCTGGTGGTTTCAGACGGTTGACTACGAGGAACCCACTATACCTCCAGGGCCAAGGAAATCTTAATATATTTCATGAAATCTTGTTCTGTCACAAAATTTTGTGAACTATCATAATATGGATTTTCTGTAGAAAAATAGTGAAACATACATAGATGTGTATAAAAAGATTGATATAAAGGGAAATGAACTCATAATATTGGGGAAAGGCTCACACAATTGTGTGGGCTAGCAAGTCCCATAGCTGTGTGTCCGAAAACATGCTTATCACCTCTGCTCTCATGTACCTGCAGGACCTGAGAAACCCCAAATTTTTTCAGTTAGGTGACAGGCTGGCAGGTTCAGGGTAGACAGTTGGGGTATATTTAAAACTGTAAGTCAGGTGCCAGGCATGAAGTGCTTAATAGGTTATATTTTCGAAACCATGCTCTGATGACAAGAATACTGCTGGATCATCCAAAGAGTAAGCTTTCCCAGAATAATGCATTTATATCATGAATGCAGGTCACACGTCCAAGAGAACTCCTCTCCCAGCAACTTGTCTGCTCACATCAGATCTCAAAATGAGAGGTAATACAGTCTATCAAATAACAGATTCTTATAGCCTAGTCAAGTTGACACATCACACTGACCAAAAAAAAAAAAAATGGGTTCATGTCTCCAGAACATTGACAATGAAAGGAAAGTCAGAGTACACTAGAACCTTCAAGTTTCACAATGGAAAAAGATAAAATGATTCCTATGTTTCCAAAATGTGAGGATCTGTTCTTTAACAGCTAGACAGCTGCAATCCTTCATCCTTTGCAAGATTTTCACAGCAAACCAACCTTTTATTAATCATTCTATGCAGATGATTTTTCTATATTCCAAAGCTAAACTGTGTTTATTTTCAAAACAAGACCTCAATCTGCCTCTTCTCTAATTCAGGAGTCCTGCTTCCGTCAACCATGTGTGGCCTTCATTTCACCATCCTGGCCATCCTGTTCTAGAGATTTTCAGCTGTCCATGCTCCTCTATAGAAGGGATCCAGAATGTGAGTAGTAGTTAAGAGAGGAAACTCTGAAGTTAGTTTCAATCTCATTAATAGATTTAGAAAAATTACTTAGCGCTTCTCTGTTTAATATTCTCATTGAATAAGAATACTTGTTCCTGTAAAGGAACCATGAAGATTAATTGAGAACAATGCTCAGAGCACACTGAATTGCTCTTAAGGATGACAGGGAAATGTAATGGTGGACAGCATAATGAACATAATTAATATCACGGAACAGTACACGTGAAGATTAGAGAAATGGCAGATATTCTGTTATTTATACACTTACCTAAATTTTAAGAATGTGTAGTGACAACAGCAAAGATCCAATGAGATCTATTTCATAATTCTCTTAAAACTGTGCAAGATACACAAAGAAATATGAATGGTTTAACTACTGTTACCCAGAAAAAGAGTCCTGGAGTTGATAGGCAATTATACAAAAGGGCAATTATACTCATTTCTCTCCAAATACTTCTAATATTAACATGGCTTAGGTTGTAGGAACATGTTTAGCAGTTTTTTATCTTAAATTTTAGCAGCTTCTACATACCACTATTAACTAATGACTTCCAGGTGATGCAAATCCCTCAGGTCTCTTTGAAATGAATCCACGTTACATATCCTATACATATATCATTGATAGTTTAATATATCTGGATTACTTTGCACTTTGCCATTCCAAATTCACCTTGCTTATTTTCACTCCTTCTTCTGGGCTGCTGTGGTCTTGTAGAATGCAGATTCTTTCATGTCTTGGTTAGGTGCAGTCAAGGCAGTTCTAACTCAGTGATCCTGTGCCACCCAGTCCCTTTCATAAAGGGAACTTACTTTTTCTCTGAGTAATGTGTCTTCTTCTTTCTGGATAAACATATTTAAAATGGCTTCACTCAAATGTAAAGGAGCTAGGTCAAATTTCCAGACTTATTCAGGTCTCCTTGAAAAGATAATATTCTATATGCCAAACCTAAACTGCATGTCTTTTCAAAACAGATTTCAGTCTACCCCTTCTTTAATTCAAGAATCCTGCTTCCTTCAACTATTTGTGGCCTTCATTTCATCATCCTGACCACCTTTCCTGGAGACTGATACAAATCCTTTATCTCTGGATCTAGATTTAAAATTGACTACACCCTTGCCCATGCAAGGAAGTTAAGGGCACTACCCTGTCCTGTGCTGAAATTAAGATGAACAATGTCTGCAAATATTTTCCCAGCCACCATTACCATTGGCGTTCCTCTAATACCTTAATAACTGAAACTAAAATTGAACTTTATTTTAAATTCAGTAAAAGATTCAATTATTCGTCACCCTTGTCGTTGCTTTGAACAGCACAGGTCTAGATGCTAAGACCATGGTAAATGGACAAGTCTTAGAGACTAACATGGAAATCTTAAAGGCTAGAGGGGTTAGGATACAGCCTCAGTTAATCCTTCTCACGATGTCCGTGGCACAAAAGATATTGTACAAATTTTAGCGACAGATCACTAAATTGTACTATTCACCCTCGAGCTTAAAATGTGAACATTATCAGAAACTAAGTGATCTAAAAACAAAAATGGGTCAAATAGAATAATCTCTCATGGAAATTCTGACATGGGTCCCTACTCGTAGGACTGGGCTGGTTCTGAATATGCCAGTTGCTCTTCCGACCAGAGCAGACAGTGCCACCCTCCTGCCAGTCTGCAGTATCGGGGCCGATAGGCCCTCTTCTTGGGCTCTTGAGCTCCATTCTTATCTCTCCTCATTCAAAATGTGATTAAACCGAATTGCTTTCCAAATCTGTTATGTAATTCCTATGTAATGTCTCAAATATTGAGTTTGAATGCAATTGCAGTAGGATACACTAATTGATTCATTTAATTTTATTTTCCATCCTTTGAATGGAAGCCTTGGGGACTCAATATGTAAAGTACTATGCAAATTGGGAGTTTGATGCAAGAAGACTTGGCAGTTTTTTAGAACAAGACTCAAGCATTACTTGAAATCATTTAAGAGCGCAATCTCAAACAAAGTAACCTCTATCTGTCCTTCCATGTGATTAAATTTCAGTACATATACACGCACTCAAAAATCACTGAATATTAATTGATTGTATAGGCCAATGAGCAATTATATTTACCCTAGGATTTTTTTTCTATCTTTAACCCTCAGATAAAAAAGGAAAAGGTTTTAGAGCTTTGCATAACTTTCCACAGAATGAATGGAGCAAAAAAAAAAAATCAATCCATGACCAAATAGTGAGCACATACTTTGGTCTAATAGTAACAGCCAGTATTTCATTTATTGAGCGATGATTAGTGTTCCTCAGGTGGGCAGCAGTGATACTGAAGTAGACAGTGTGTGTGGGGGGGGTGGGGGTGGGGGGTGGAGGGGACTGTAGGCTTTAGTCTTCTCCTTTTGCACCTGGTACCTCCCCTTTTACTCCTTCCAACCAAGAAATCTATTTCTGTATTATTTTCCTGGGAGGGGGTTGGGTTAGGGGCTTCCAGAGACACAGGGATGGTAAAGTGCAGCCTTGATATCCCAGAGCCTTGAGTGTGAAATGTTAGTGTCAACAAAAGGTGCTCTAGGAGAGCAATGGAGGCAGTGTTTTCAGCCCAGAGAAAGGTAGCATTCTATTTTTCTGATACAAACAACCCGAAACCAAATAAACAAACAAGCAAATGTTACCATGGAGTCCAGACAACTGGTTGAGACCCTAAAGGGCAGAGTACAACTGCCTCTTAGGATTTCCAAGACTGTCAATCTTCTATCAAGCTGTTTGTTACATTCCAAACTTTTTGTCTTCCACCCTTCTGCCATAGAATGTCTGGTGGGTTCAAACAGCTATGCTTTTGGTCAGAGACCAAGCACTTGCCCACTATGCCATAATAATAGAAAAACCAAAAATACAACCTAACTCACTGCCAAGGAGTCCGTTCTGACTCACAGTGACCCAATAGGAGAGAGTAGAACTGCCCTTGTGAGAGTAGAACTGCCTCTGAGACTGTAAATCTTTGCAGGAGTAGAAAATCTTGTCTTTCTCTCTCAGCACTGACTGGTGGTTTTGAACTGCTGGCCTTATACCACCAGGGCTTCTGATACAGACAGATAACCCTCATAGGCAGTTCAGTTGATTTTTTTTGTGGGCATCACTGCCCCCTGGAGTAGGAGGCCCAGCCTTGTTCCTGGAGAGCTGCTGCTGAATATGAACCGCCAACCCTTTGGGCTGCAGTCCCACACACAACCCCTACGCCATGGGAGCTCAGCCCCAGCTGATTTTAAAATAGCTCTATTCTTAGTCCTCGACTTTCCCCTTCCAAATAAATGCTTTCTCTGGGTTCATAGGAAATCATAGATTTCAAGCCGCAAATGTAATCTCTCAGGGGTTGTCACTGTTTCTATAGAGTGGCTTATACAATAACACTGGTGGCAACTTCATTTGCACAGCAGTCAATATATTTCAATATGATAAAGCCAAAGTTTACAGAAAATTGCTAAAATACTGGTGTCATGGATTAGGAAACAAGTCCATGAGAAAGCCAAGTCCTAGGAATCTAAAAAAAATGAAAAGTTGGGAGAACACAGCTTGTTGGCTTATTGCAATAATATTCCCAGTATCAATGCCAAAGCAAAGATTTCCATTTGTCTAGACCAAGGTTTTCTAGAATCTTAATACTACTTGAGAAATGAGATAAGTTTATTCCTAAGAATATGTGAACTCTCATGGGCCATGAACAGACCTTTAGCAAGTCATCCAACCTCGGAAGTTGAAAGCTGATGACATGGAAAAATCAAGAAGTCCAACTTCTTTATCATTCAGATGAGGAAACTAAAGCTACTTTTTTATGTTTTTTCCAGCAAGAACCTAGGTAGGTAGAACAAGCTCCATGCCTCTACAGTGAGGGGTAAGCAGAAAAAGTTAGTTGTGATGAGAGACTGAAACACTATGCAAACATGAGTGTAGTCTCACTAGCCAGTTTCACGAGAGAAAGCAAGGAGTTTACATAGAGGTTGAAGATAGGGGCCAAAGAAAGAGTATTTGAATTGTGAAGACTATTGTTCCCAAGCAGCTTTGTGTCTCCTGCCAATTTTATTAGGAGAAAGAAGAGAGAACTTCTCCCTGATAAGAAGAGGTACAACAGAAGCTTGCCAAGTGGCTCAAAGAATTTGGAGACACAGAGACTGGAGGAAAAAAAATAATCTAAGAATGAAACACGCTGACTAGATTAGACTTCAGTGGAGGGCAAGAAGGAGGTTTCTCGAGCAAGACTGCTAAACTTCCCACTTCAACCAACAAAGACAATCTTAGTAGAGATGTGACCTGAAAAAGGAAAGACAAATTGTAGGCCAACAGAAATGTGAGTGGCCATGTCCACATTAAGTAGATTAGAGTTGGTTTCCTGATGCAGAATCTTTGACAAACCTTCCAAAGAGTCCTATTAAAACGAGAACCAGCGATTGTCAATCCTGCACCTTCTACTTAAAAAGGAGCCTGCTGCCAGATTATTAAAGTCCTTGATAACTGCTTTGTTCATACAATAATGCTCTCTCCCCACCCTCTCTCATTTTTGAAATTGACACAGCAGAGTTCAGAATAAACAATTCAATGACTAAGAAGGAAGAATACATATCACAAAGTGTAAGGAGCACTTTTCTGACGTATCATCACAAGATACTTTGTTTTCAGAGTAGGCCATAATTAATCAGAGGTGCCCTGGTAGTATAATGGTTATGTACTGGGATCTAATCTGAAAGGTCAGCAGTTTGAAGTCACCAGCTTCTCCGCAGGAGAAAGACAGGGCTTTCTACTCCCATAAAGAGCTACAGTTTTGGCTTGAGCCCTGATGGCTTAGTGGTAGTTTGCGGGACTGCGGCCCACAGGGTTGACAGTTCAAATCCAGCAGCAAGGCTGGGCTTTCTAGTCCCACCAGGGCAGTGATGCCACAAAAATAAATAATAAATAAATAAAAAGAGTTACAGTCTCAGAAACCCACAGGGCAATTTTACCCTGTTCTATAAGGTCGTGATAAGCTGGCATTAATTTGATGGCAGTGATATTTCTTTAGGTTTGGGGTTTTTTTGTTTTGTATTGTTTTAGTTAGTTGACTACAGATGCAAGAGCAAGTTTATCCAAAATTAGCCTCCAAGGTGATTACCTCACTTCTAAATATCATATTCATCCAGAAAGCATATATAAATATGCCTCAAGGTTGTGTGACTGCATGAAGCAAAATATCTTCAGTCAAGAGTAAAACTGTGGGCTTAGCCCCGGTGGCATAGTGGTTGTGCGTGGGACTGCGACCCATTGGGTTGGAGGTTCAAATCCAACAGCAGCTCTCCAGGAGCAAGGATGGGCCTACTACTCCCACCACGAGAAGGCAGTGATGCCCCCCGAAAAAAGAGTAAAACTGTGAGTGAATTAACTAAATTTTATGAATGGTTTGCTAATTATACTTAAAAAAATACAGAGGTCCCTAATACCTTATTAAAAAAAACCCTAGAATAAAGAAAGCTAGGTGATTGGTCCATCAAAGAGATCTGATTTCCAACCTCAATAACTCTACCATGGATTTGTTCTCAGCCTTGAAATAATATAACCTAGACCTCATTTTACCTATTATTAAAAATAAAGTATTAGGCTCAATAAGTTTTACTGTCTTTTGATTTTTAAGAGCTCTCTTCTAAATGTTTTAGCATCCTGTAGGGAAAGTATTTGAAATCACAAAATAGCTTAGTCTTAGAAGAAATGCCCTATTGTTTATATCTCCACAGGGGAAGAGAGACCAGATTTCAATCCAGTGCTCCAAGATGTGGATGCAACATACCAACATGAAGCAGGGAAGAGTAGAGAGGTCTGAGGGGCAGTCCCCAATCCCAACTATGTGGACAGCTGTCCTTACCCCCAGGAGAATTTACTTCAGAGGAAAACACTGAAGCTGCAGCTCCGGGAGAGGGACATGAGTGATCAGAACACACAGGAGCCTATGAAGAGGGAGGAAAAGAGAGTGGAGCGCACCCACGCCCACCGAGCCTTGAGGACAAGATCCCCGCTCAGAAGAGCCAATGCACAGTGAGAACCATAAGCCCAGCCCCACTATAAGATACAACATCCCTCTTCTGCCCCCACCAGGGGGCAGTGATGCCCATAAAAAAAAGATACAACTTCTCTCAACGACCCATAGACCTACAGAGGACAACACTAGAAACACAGTGTGGGAACTGACCCCACCACACCAAGACAAAACACTAAGCAAGTACCACAGAATAGCAAGGGGAGCAGAACAAGGAAGCCCGAGGAATTACAATCAATTTTGGGGCCAGGGTGTGTCGCCCCATCAGACTCAACAGGAAAACACTCATAAAGGCCGAGAAACAGTCCTTGAACTATTTACGGACTTTTCTTTTTTGCCACTGATTCGTTGTTGCTGATGTTTTGATTTGTGGTTTTGCTCTGTCTTGTTTTCGTGCCTGCTATTATTTACGCAGGTCTATCTAGATATGATAGGCTGTATAAACAACCTGGAGGGGAGAAATCAATGACACTAACTGCTCTGGGGGTACATGGGAGGGGGGACATGGTGAAAAGGAAGTGGCGTTAACAAACCCAGGGAAAGTTACCAAGAAGTGATCCAAAATCAGTGCCAAGGAGGATATAGGAGGCCTGGTAGAACTTGATCAAGGGTAATATATCTGAGAGGAATTACTGAAACCCACACTACAGCTGAATTTGATAGTGGGGAAAGAGGAAAGTAAAAGGAAATAGAGGAAAGAACTAGGAGGCAAATGGAATTGAGAAAATTATGAATAAAGACATGTGCATATGTAAATATATTTACATATGAGGATGAGGAAATAGATCTATGTGCATATATTTATGGGTTTAGTATTGAGTAGCAGATGAACATTAGACCTCCACTCACGTACTCCCTCAATGCAAGAATACTTTGCTCTATTGAACTAGCATTCCATGATGCTCGCCTTTCCATCACAATCACTGAAGACAAAGCAGGTGTATAGGCAAAAGTGGTGAAGAAAGTTGATAGTGTTTGGCTATCAAAAGATAAAGCATCTGCGGTCTTAAAGGTTTGAAAGTAAACAAGCAGTCTTCTAGCTCAGAAGCAACAAAGCCCACATGGAAGAAGCACAGCAGCCTGTGTGATCATAAGGTGTTAAAGGGATCTGGTATCAAGCATCAAGGAGCACAAGATCATATCGTTCTGAATGAGGGAAAGTGCAGATTGGGGACCCAAAGTTCATCTATAGGCAATAGGACATTTTCTTACAAAAGGGACGTGGGGAAAAGAAGGGCCAGTCGGGGTGCAGTATAGCAATGATGACCCATACAACTTTCCTCTAGTTCTTAAATGCCTCCCCTCCCCCCCACCCCCACTATCATGATCTTAATTCTACTGTACAAATCTGGCTAGACCAGAGGCTGTACAATTGTACAGATAGTAACTGAAAAATACAGAATCCAGGACAGATGATCCCTTCAGGACCAGTGGTGAGAGTGGCAATACTGGGATGGTGGAGGGTAGGTGGAGTAGAAGGGTGAGCCAATTACAAGGATCTACATATTTTCTCTTCTCTTGGGGACAGGCAACAGAAAAGTGGGTGAAGGGAGACATTGGACAGTGTAAGATATGACTAAATAATAATAATTTCTAAATTATCAAGAGTTCATGAGGAAGGGGGAGTGGGGAGAGAGAGGGAAAATGAGGAGCCGATACCAAGAGCTCAAGAAGAAAGCAAATGTTTTGAGAATGATGATGGTAACAAATGTACAAATGTAATTTGCATACAATGTGTGTATGTATGGATTGTAATAACAGTTGTATGAGGCCTCCCAAAAATGATTTTTCTTAAAGAAATACCCCTTTCATAAGATTTGCAGAATTGGCACTTAAAGGGGTCGATAGAATTCCTCATGACAAACAGTGAACAACCAGCAATGACAGAACAAGAAGCCAATGTTCTAGAACCCATCCTCCAGTGTATTTTAAAGCATGGTGTTGCCATTCCAGATAGGATGACATTGTTACTCAAAGACGGTTGCAGCTATTGATAAACAGATACTTTTGGCTTCCCAGAGCTATTTCTATCACTGTCAAGCATTATCAAAACAGCACAATTTATTCCTTTCTTGCACTCCTGGACCCTTACCATGCTATTTTGAGGGAGTCTCACTTGGTTCTGGGCTTTGTGAGGTCATTTGTATTGGAAAATAGGTTAGCAGCAAAATTGGCTGAAGCAAAATTTTACAAATGCTCGTGTAATAAAGCTTGTTATGTTCTCTCTGTTCTTAGAGCCCTGTGGCACCTTTGGTTAGTCTGTAAGAGAGGAAGGAACATGTGACCTAGTCATCTCTGTCACTCACCTAACAACTAACCAAGGTTCTAAAATAAAGCATAACTGATAAGCAGAAAAACAACCAATTTGAATCCAGCCCAAATTGTTGATCCATGTGTCCTAAGCTGAATAAATATAGTTACTATTTTTAGTGACTAAATTAATTCATTACACAAGCTGTACCTCCCGAACTAAACTCTCAATGGACTTCTTTAGCAGATGGGCTTCTTTCTTTCTTTCTTTCTTTCTTTCTTTCTTTCTTTCTTTCTTTCTTTCTTTCTTTCTTTAGAATAGTGTGCAAAGGGATCCAATATCAAGCATCAAAGAACCAAAAACTATGTCCTTATAAATGAGGGGAAATGTCAATTGGAGACCCAAAGCCTATGAATAAGTGAAGCAACATCGTCTTACAGGGGGGTTGCAGTGAGGAGACGAGCCAGTCAAGGCACAGTGTAGTAATGATGAAATGTGCAACTTTCCTCTGGTTCTCAAATGCTTCCTCCCACCCACTATCATGATCCCAATTCTACTAGATCCAGCTAGACCAGGGGATAGACAATGGAGTTGGAAACATGGGGAATTTAGGAGAGATGATCCCTCAGGACTAGCAGAGGGAGTGGTAATACGAGGAGGGGGGAGGGATGGTGAAGTAGAAAGGGGGGGACTAATTTGAAGGATCTACATATGACCACCTTTCTTGGGTGCAGACAACAGAGGGGTGAGTGAAGTGACACATTGGACTGTGTACAATATGAAAAGGTTATAACAATTTGTAAATCATTAGGGGTTCATGGGGGAGGCGAAGGGGAGAGGGCAAATAAAAAGAGAGCTAGAGGAAAGGGGCAAAGAGGAGATTATACGAATGGCTCAAGCAGAAAATATTTGAAATGATTATGACAACATGTGTACAAATGTGCTTACTACAAATGATATGTTGAATGTTATAAGAGAGGTAAGAACCTCCAATAAAAATCTATATTTGAATAAATAAATAAAAAGAATAGTGAGCATTTTTGTTCATTTATTATTTTGTTATTTAGGATTGTTGTCGTTGCTTCCCTTTTGTCAAATACCTTTGTTGGGGGCTCTTACATTTCTTATCACAATCCATCCATCCAACCAGTGCATCAAGCACATTTGTACATATGCTGCCACCATGATTTTCAAAGTATTCTTTTCCCTCTTGAGCCCCCGATATAAGTTCCTCATTTCTTCCCCATCCCTCCACTACCCCACCCCACTCACAAACCCAATCACAGCGCTTTTCAATAGTCTTTAAGTCTGGGGATCAGAAAGACGTCTGAAGTGGCTTGAGTTAAATTGTAGGGTAGATTGGGTAAAAGTTCCTAAGAAAAGCTATATAGGACAGCCTTTGGCGCTCTCAAAAATGAGCAGCTACATTGTCATTATCAAGGGGGAAACATTCCACTGGGCAGTTTTCTTGATTTTTTTTCTACCAATGAAGTTTTTATTTTCTTAAAACATCTTTGAATAAGTCTTGGTGATTGTCCCTTATTCTAGAAAACCAATCAAGCTTATACTTTAGAATCCCCCAAACTGCTTCCATCAGTTGCTGAGTTGACCTCTCTACCTTTTATGGAACTGGTCCAGCAGATCCCCTCAGAAGCCACTGTCTTCATCCATCTGAGACTAAGGGAGGAAAAAATGACACTGACAAAGGTGTCAGTGGCTAAACATTGATCACAGAGATGTGCTTAAATACAATTTGTATGGAATAAACCCATGAATCTACAAACTAGAACCTTAGCAGTAATGCGCTTTATTTACACTCATACAGATCTGTAGAAAGCATTGTGTCTGTTCAATGAAAAAAATCTAAAGAGGAATAAAAATTGCAAGGCCAAATAAATTTAGCTAATTTATGACCACTTAATTTAGCAAATCTGCCAAACCCAAAGCAAGTCTGTGAATTACAGTAGCATGTTTAGTGCTGGTTTTTATCCCATAGAAATTTTTTGGGGTGAACTCTGCCTTGGAAAGATGGACTGAGAAGCAGAATATTAAACACCCTTTTATATGTTTCCCCAGGGAGTCTTTGACTAATATTATACATGGCAACAACATTGCTTGAATAGTTTATTAATGGTAGCAAAACAGAGTAAATGCTACATATAATGATAATAACAATAAAGGTTATTTATTTGCTGCCTAGCTGCCAGATTGCTTTAGAGGTTTTACAAAGATATACTTAAGCTTCTGGCAATACAAAAATTTTTAAATGGGACAAACTCTCTTTGGATATGAGGAAGAATCCTATCAATCTGTTTTATTTCCACAATCACTGAGTAGTAGATAGTTGTCCAATTCTATTTATCAGCATGTACATCTTTCCTTTGTTCCAGGTTTAGAAACATCTCAGCAAAAATATCCAGGATTATTTTTAAAAGCCACCTTTTAAGGTGAAAAGGAAATTCTGACTTGGATATAAAGAATCACTATACTTAACCCAAGATTTAGCATCTCAGCATTTTCAGTGCTCATAAAGAAATTTCTCCTAAACCTTAGATCCTGCAAAAAATAATAGTCAAAAGATAGGGACAAAAATAAGGGGAAAGCATAGAAATGGTGAAATGTTAATGACTGTCCTTCTGTCACTTGGAAGTTCTATCCAAGAAGCTGAGCACCCTACATAATTACTTCTTTTTTCTGGTAGGCACCCTCAAGTAGATTCCAAGTCCAGTATGACAGAGCAGAACTGCTCTCTATGGCTTCCTGCACTGTAAACCAGATGATCTGGCCTTTCTCCTATGAAGCTGCTGGGTGGGCTCAAGCCACTCACTTTTCAGTTAACAGCTGAACACTTAACCACTGTTCCTTATCTAAAAGCAATCAGTAGAATATCATCATATCAAATATCTTGTAATAAAACCCCTATCCACACAGAGTCCTATAAAAATTAATACTTGATTTTATATATAAATACAATGAAGAAAAATTCCCAAATTGAGTACTTTTCTATGCCTGGACACTATGCCTTAACACACAGCTATCGAAAGATATTTTGTGCCTTGATTTAAATAATTTCTATATTCAAATCCTTCTTATATTTGGCCACCTTTAATGAATGACCTCAAATCTTTATTACTTATAAACTTTCTGCTTTAGTATAAAGAAGGTGCATTCTACTACCTGGAGTGTCTTATCTGCTGAATGAAGTAATTGATGATCTGGGGCAGAGCTAAACTACTCTGAATAAGAAAAATCCAGAAGTGGGAGATCTGAGTTCGTAAATGCAAAGCTAAGGGGCCAAAGTGAAGAGATAAAGAAAGGTCAGCACCCAAAGCCCAAGTAGACCGGGGCGGGGGCAGGGGGGTTGCTTTTGCAGGATAAAGATACTTAAAATGAAATTCACTCTCTCCTCTACACTCTCTCGTCCACATAGATGTTCAAGAAAATCTATATTTCTCACTAATGTTTGCTTGAGTCTATTTTTATTTTCAGGGACACAAATCAATGTTATCAGGCATAGAGGCATTGGTGTGTTGGGAGTGACGGGTTGAGAACAGGAAAGATGATAAAATGACTGTAGACATCAAATGGGTTGCAATGGTTTACAGTATCTATTTACTCTTTTATTTCTAAAATATTGAATATCTAAAACTGTTCAGGAAATTAATACATAAGATATATTAGGAATTTGATGGTTTCAATTGATAGAAGCTAAATGTTCTGGCTGAAAACAAAAACCTTCTCTTTTCCTGTTTTAAATCTCTAGAAAGTCTCTAATTAGCAATGGTTTTTTGCCATTCATGGACCAATTAGTCTGTCCATAAATGTGGGACAGTAGAACTAACCCAACACAGTTGTACCATTAGAAATAAATTAAAATTCTGGGGGAAAAAAAAAAGAAAGAAAAATCATGAACTTTTAAAAGGTGATTTTGTTTTATAGTTGACTCATTTGTTGTCCACCAATACTATAAACATTTCAAGTGCACAAATTATGTACAATTATATATCACCAGCATCTAAAATATTGAATTAATATGATAAACTGTTCATAAGATGTTTGATGAATGAAGGTTCAAGACCATGTGTTTGCTCTCCTGTATATTTATCAATTTCAGCCTATCTTGAAGAACGACCCACTACCCCTCAAAGAAAACAAAATCAATGTCATCAAGTCAATCCTGCCCCATTGCTACCTAGTAAGGCAAAGTAGAACCGCCCCTTTTGAGTTTCCAATGAGGTAAGTCTCCACAGAAGTATTAAGGCTAATCTTTTTCCCGTGAAGTGATTGGTGGGTTCAGGCTGATCACCTCGTGGTTAGCAGCCAAACACATAACTCACTACATCACCAGAGCTTTTTCCCTACTTCACTGAGAATCAAAGATGAGGTAATAAGTAATCAATATCACCATTTGTAAGACTTTTAAAAATTTAGTAAAACAACTCATTCAATGCATTTTATGAACAAATAACACATATAGCATTTATTTTTAATAGTTCATGATGAAAATGTTGGTAATATATTCCTAGTTAATAAGGATTAAAGTTTGAAGCTATCGCTTTTTTTTTTGGTGGCATCACTGGCTATTGCTTTTATTTTATTATTTCCATTTTAATCTCTGACTTAAAGTAACTTAACCTAAAAAATATATGCTTAGAAGCATTTTACAAATTTCAGGACTATCTCAGGCACTTGAGAATTTACTGCTGCAGAATATTCTGTTACTGTGGTTTATGATCTCATCAGAAAGTCTCAATTGATTTATGCCTTGTTAATCTAACTGTCCCTATTCATCATTCCACATTTAACTAATGTGACGTTTTATTAGAGTTGCCAAAAGACAACGTTAATTACAAAAACAGGAAAAAATAAATGTTAAAATGATGCTGACATATTTTTAATATAAAACATCCTTACATTTTTAAAAAGGTTACATATTCCAAGTTGGATAGGTTATTTTAACACACTCATATACACACTCATATAAGCATAAAAATAGTACTAATTTATATCGTTTTTTAAGAATGCCTATGTTTGTGTGTGCTTGTTTACTTCTTTTGATTTTATGTGCATGTTTATGTGCATTTTTAAAATAGTAACAGTATAAAAATGAGAATGGTTTAATTCATGTAGATATTTATTTCTTTCTCATGGAATAATTCCGATAGAAGATCCAGACCTAGTATGATAACACTTTAACTCTCAAGAAACCCAGTTTCTCATATCTTTTTTCACCGCCATCCTCAACATTCTCTGCTCCAAAATTACCTCATGCCCTCATCCTAAGTAGCAAGGGATGCTACTTAGGAATGGAATGGGAAGGTATCCTTCATTTCCAGAGAACACATGTAGAATTGTATCCATTACTTTGGCCCAAATCTTAATCGTCAGAACTTAGTTACATGACTACAACTAATTCCAAAGGCGTGGGAGTATATCCAGAATATTTCTTAGTAACCATGATGGTAAGAATTCATCTCCTGTACTTTGGATGTTGTGTTTGTCTGGGTTGACTAAAGGAACACATTTATAGACACTCAAATATGTAAAGAAAGAGTTTTATGTCAAAGTTTATTTGTATATTAAGAAAACAACCCAGTCCTGATCAAGTCCATAAATTCAATTTTAGCCCATATGTCCAAGACCTGTCTATAAATTCCTCTTCATACTCACCAATATATGAAACAATGCCAAATGCAGGAAGCTCACAAGCCAGTGGGCCTGTGGGTCCAGTGGCAATGGAAGCTTGTCAGCACTAGCATGGGTCTCTATGGTTCTGGCTCCAGCATCAGGGCTCTGGCTCCATCAGCATAGCTCCATGTGGCTTGTTAACAGGAATTTTTTGCAGAGAGAGTATGTGTCCTGCCTCCAAGGAGGAAGACCGGAGTTCCTAGAATCCTCAGGAAGTGGTCATGCACACACAGAGGCTTCGTTGGCTATAACTTGATTGACGAGCTGGACTCCAACCCTTCCTCCAGTTGACAGTCGATTATGCCACTGCCATAGACATATTATCAGAGAAGACTTCTCCTTGGAAAAGGACATGATTTGGGGGCAAGGATCCATGAAAAAGAGGCAGACCCTCAACAAGACGGACTGCCATTATGGGTACAAAACTGAGGTCAAACAAAACAATCGTGAGGGTAATGCAGACCGGGATAGTATTCTGCTGCAGAAGACTGGCTTCATAGTACCTAACAATAACAATTGATGAGAAACCCTGAGGAATGTAATCTTTAAATGTGGCCCTATAATTCTCAGGGAGATGGTTAGTATATATATTATTTTAAAAGGGAGACAAATGTTGGGGACCAAATACACTATGCCATTCTGTTTTTCATTGTTCTTTAATAATAAAAGATTTCTGTTCCAGGCATCAGCCTGAAAAAAGATCCAAAATGTTATAAAGAGACTGTCCTCAGTTCATTAGTGTAATGATAGCCTGTGGAATTGTGCTCAACTCATCAGAGTTGTAGTAGTCTGTGTATAGTGCAGTCCTAGAGACATGGGTCATAAAGAGACCAAATAGCAAGGTCCATAAGATAACATGAGGTGAGAAAAATCCCACGCTTTTGCAATGGGGTTTTATTTTTTCAATTCGAATATGAAAGTTATAATTACTCTTCCAAAAGCAATGCTAAATGTCCTTCCCAACATCACTGCACTCAGCAAAATACTGGTCATGAAAGAGAACAAAACCACCAAAGGAGATTCATAAGCAAAAGGGCTGGATGAGAGATAAATTCAGCTTCATATGTCTTTTCTTGGAGACTTCAAGTAAAACAGGTATATCCACTTTGCAAGTAATGTTAAAGAGAAAAAAATCTTTTGAAGAAATAAATTCATAACAATCTAATACATAAAGATGATACCTTGAGTCAAAAAGCAAAGACTCCGAACTAACCCACAAGTACACAAAAATAAGTATATAAGGATGTCCACTGTCTATTTATACAACATCATCATTATATGTGTCGCTTATTTTAAAGCAAATAAGCATGTAATATGATCTCATATATTTTCTTAAATTCAAATAAATGAGATTTTTTTCCCTCTAAGACTTGGAAGGGAGGAATTTATCATTTTCGTATGTTTACATTTTGTGCGATTTTGAATTTTTACCAGAAATAAAATAACTTTAATTTATATAACTAGCTAATAAAAATAATTTACTCCAGGCATGTGACATAAGTATGTTAATTGAAAGAAATCCAGATCATTGTTCCAGGTGTTTTGAGTGGGGGTAGAACTATCCAGGGGGTTTTCAAGATTACAGATCTTTAAGATAATAGAAAACCTCTTCTTCCCCTCTCATAGCAACTTGTGGTTTCAAACTACTGAACTTACCTGTAGCAGCCCAAAGTATAACCCACTATGCCACCATGAGTATTGGATAAGACCCCTGGTATTCCTGCAGGAATCTTTGCTTTATCAGAATTTCTATTGGAATCTGCCAAAGGGAGGCCTGGTGATGTAAATGGTTATACATTGTTGCTAACAGCACGGTCAGCAATTTGAATCCACCAGCTTTTGCAAGGAAGGAAGAAGAGGCTATCTACTCCCCAAAAGATTTGCCATCTTACAAACTCCAAAGATCAGTTCTACTTAGGGCAGCCTTGGGTAGAAATTGAATGGCTGTGAGATGCTGCCAAAAGTTCCACTGGTAGTGAGAAATTCTTTGATTAAAGGATGCTGCCTCTATTTGACTAACCATCCTTAAAGCGAACAACATTTAATTTTACCCCACCATCAAAAGTGAACCTAAGATATTTATGATACTCCCCAGGGAAAAATGAAAAGTTCAGAAACACAGAAAAATCTAAGAAAATTCCAGAAGGTGTAGAGGTAACAAAATGATTCAACTCTTGAACTCTGAGTCATAGAGATCCTTCTGTTTGGCATGGTCTCCAGATAATTTCCTGGCTTTCCAGATCTCAGTTGCATAACCCTGCACAACTAAGTGACCTTTCTCAATGTTTAGGTTGTACCTCCAGAAAACGTGTCACCATACCATTGTCTAACTCATTTGGTTCTTATGAGGATTAAGTTAATGAATACATGGAAAGCTCTTAGCAACTTTCAGCAAAATCCAAAGTCCTAAAAATTTATGGAGTTTCAGTTTTCCTGGGAAAGGATTTAAAAAAAACTGTCCCTGATTTATTTTTGTACATAAATCTATCAATGCTGACAGTATCCTGTACATATAGCCCTGATTTAGAATGAAAGGGTTCTATTCCGATGACTCTATCATATGTCCATACTGATGTATGTCTAAGCCAAAGGCAGTTCAATCTCCGTCTTTGGGGGTGAAAGAATCCTGGAAACATTATATAAAAACTTACAAATATACTCCACTTCATAAATTCCTGAAAAGATACATTTTCTGTATGAAAGGATAATAGTATTTCTGTTTATTATAACTCCAATATGCTGCAAGTCGGGGCCTACTTGTATTTTTCAATTCACTATTGAAAGTCAGAATGAAAATAATAATAGTAATCAATAGTCTCAGCAATTATATGATAGAACCTGATGAAAAATTCAATTCAATAAATATTTATTATAAAGATTTATTTATAATAAATATAAGTATTTATTATGCTTACATTAAAAAAAATAGGAATCATTACTCCCTTCCAGAGTTCACTAGCATATGGTAAAGACAAAATTATAAGGGTGGATATTTCATAATAATGGAGTAAAGAGATTATGATGAAAGTACAGTGGAAGGAAATGAATACCAATTGAAGGAACATAAAGTAATTTTTATAGAAGTTTTAATCCATATAATGGAAGTAGTGATAGAATTTCCCCTTTTCATGGGGAAGACCCATCAAAGCAGTTCACACTTTATAAATGGCCATCACCAGTAGAAGCATACGCATTGCTGTGATTGTAGTTTCAAATTAAAATAGACTCTAAAAATCTGCCTGTACATTTGCATGTGAAAATCGGTCAATGAAATTCATGGAAAAGAACAATCAGTGAACAATAAATCCTGTGATGAGAGATGACTGCCTAGTACTTTATCCTGTTATGCATAGGGTCCATATGAATTGAGTGCTAATTTAAGGTGGCAAACAAGATAGCACAAAAAGTACAGAAAGGAACCTGGGAAAGAAGATATATTCAAAGTATATAATATTAAGGGAGTGTCAAGAGGGCAACCAGGTAGAATGCCCTGCCTGGTGCTCCTATTGTCAGATTGAAATATTAAGAGATAAGGAGGGCAATTTTGGGAGGCTGGGTGTTGAAAACAGAATCCCAGTGTACTAGGGCTTGTGGTTTAGACCTCTCCTTAGGCTTTTCATTCAAGTTGCGATTTGAGTGCTCATTGCAAAGCTCTAATTTCAATATTTTTGCTCGTGGGCTTTCCATGTCCCTCACCAGGTCCAATGGGATGACAGCCACCACCCTTTCCTATATCCAACATCCAAGATCAGCCAACAGCTTGCAGTAATTGCCCCAGACTGCTATCTCAGGGCAGTCATAATCCCTGGTCCATGGGAAGCCTCTGAAAGTAGCCACAAAGGCTCACTTCAGTGCTCCCCTCTTGCTTTCCTAACCACTTTTGCATTCTTGAGCTTTGCACCTCCTCTTCCTGCCCAGGAACAGTGCAACCACATTGGTCACCCACTTTCCCCTCCTCCCCAGCTCCATGATTGGCCTACTAGGGGTATCAAAAGATAATTAGGCACTAATTTACTATCATCAGAAAGCCCCTGGGCTATTTACCCACGGCAGATCAAAGATTCCCAGAGCACAGCTACAGAGCTGAGCAGGAGAGGTTCAGTAGGGTGACTGAGAGAACTCAGACCTAGTGACCCCCAAACCCACTTGGCAGATTTCCTCAGGGATGGCACAGAATGGCCCCAATATCAGGACATCCTACTAGCCCCTAATTTTTTTTTAATCATGATCATTCCAAGGCTGTGTTAGTCCTAGACTAGAGGAACAAATTTCAAAGTCACGCATATGGATATAAGGAATGGGTTTATATTCAAGGGGAACAGGACATTGAGAAAACATCCCAGCCAGTCCAGCTCAAAGTCACAAGTCCGATATTAACCCATATGCCTGCAATCAGTCCATAAAGTCTCCTTCTGACTCACGAAGTCACAGGTCACTGGCTACAGAGTCCCGGCACCAACAGGGGTCTCCCCATGTCTCCTCGCTTCCAGGGCTCAGGGTCCATCAACAGCATCCTGTGGTGGCAGAAGCAACTCCTCGCTGGAAGAGGCCTCCATGTGGCTGCCCCAGCCTCAGAGGTGCGGCTCCCTCAGGGCAAAGCCGTGTGGTTTCTCCACCGGCTACTCCAGCCTCCCAGACGCCGCCATTCTGTGTTGCCTGTGATTAATCATCCCTGAAACTAACTCCCAACAACTGGGGAAGATAGCTTCTCATCTTCATGAGGGAAATATTGTGAGATTTCCCGGGAGTCTCAGGTGAAAGCCATGCCCACACTGAGGCCTCATCGGCTACTCAATGGCTATCTCCAGATTAACAGGCCAGACTCCACCCCTACATTTCAATCATAAAATTAACATAAGTACATGACTGCCACAAAGGCTGTGTTCCTTTTCATAACTTTGAATTTAAGTCACCACAAGCCTGGGTTAATTAACAAAGGTTTAACATAATAAAACAGGAAAAAAAAACACCAAGAGCTAAATTCTGCAACCTCAGGCTAAAATATATTTTACCACTTTGGACTTGACAAAGAGTCTTTTAAAGACTTACTATTGTGTGGTCTTCAACACTACTACTAGTGATAAGACCCTGCAACCAGCCTCTACAGGGGTCCCTTGAGTAGCTCCTTCCTCCACTATAGCCTGTGGGTGCCAGTCCACAATGTACACAATTGACAAGCCCAGCACCATCCTTGCTGTCCACAATCGCTTTGCCCACCCTGCCTGAGAGAGCCCTCTAAATAGATAGCTCCAGTTGTCAAGCAAGAACCAGCCCCAGTGAGATTGAGACAAAGTTTGAGTGCACAATGCAAATTACTCCAAGAAGGTCTTATAATCATTCCTAATTAGCCTCTGAGAAAGACGTCACAAACCTCCTGGTCTTCCAGGAAAATGCTAGCAAACCCAACTCAGACAACAACATACATCAGCACATACTACAAGGAAGTAATAGAAACAAAATGCTATGTCTAAGGAGGATCTGACCCTTGAAATGTACATAAAAAAAGCAGACTTTGAAATGTCACAGAAAGCAAGCTTCAATATGTTGCGTGTACATAAAAAAACAGACTTTGAAATGTCACAGAAAGCAAGCTTCAATATGTTGCTTAGAGTCACTAAGGATATGAGAGAATCAATATAGAAAAAGGATGAAAAATTGAGAGGACAGCGTCCACTTACTGAAGGAAAATACAAGAGTTAAAGGGAAAAAACGCAGAAGAAACAAAGCAAATTGTAAAAAACCCTACAAATAGTCTGGAAAAGGCAGAGAATCATATCAGTGACTGAGAAAGCTAAAGTTTATTGTGTCAACCAGGCCAATACAGTTTATTGAAGGGTGGGGAGCTATATGATTCTGTAAGCCTCACCATTCTAATTCTTGGGCTTTCTGATGGTCAGACCAGGAAGCAGCTGTCTTAGCCAGTTCCCTGCTTCAGTGGACAAGACTATTTTCCTGCAAGACATCCCTGAGCAGAAGCCACATGGACCTACTCCAATGCAGCCCTGTGTGCTAGAGCAGTCAGTGGAGACCCCTAGAGAGCATTGTGATGCTTACATGTTCCATGATTCGGCTTTCCTCCTATAGGTAGCATCATTTTGTGTGCTTTGTGAGATGAAGGAGGACTTTGTGGATTGGTGTCAGACATATGAGCTAATGTTGAATTTGTGGGATTGGGCAGCACTGGGTTGGGATGTTTTCTTGAGGTGCACATGTTTTATATAAAACACTCTCTTATACATACAAATTTCTGTTGATTTGTTTCTCTAATGTATCCAGACTACACAGTGACCTTGAAAATAAGCAAGCAGAATTCAACAAATGTGAATGACAATCAAACAAGATAATCAAGGAAGCTGAAGAAAATCTGAGAATAATGAGAAATGCTATGAGAAAACAATATTCAAATAGTTGGGGTACCAAAGCAAGATGTAACAAAAAAAAAGATTGACAGCCAAGATAGTGAGGGAATTCCTGGAGGAAAACTCCCCAATTTAATGAAGAAGAATTAGGCAATCGTTGAGAAGGCAGAGAGGACACCAATTAGCCTGATCCCTAAGAAGAACACACCAAAGATATAGAAAACACATTATTCAATGTTGAGAAAAAGGAGAAAATAGTAAGAGCAGCTAGAGAAATAACTGAAATCATCTATAAGGGTAATCAGATAAGAATATAGGTAGACTTATCAACAGACATCATGACAAAGAGAGAATGGAATACCATCTTCCAGTAGTTGAAGGAGAATAAGGGTAACCCAGAAAACCTCTATCCCACCAAACTCTTCAAAACATATGTAGAGGCAAGGGTTTTCCCACACTGAGAAAAAATTAGAGAAAATGCCAAAAGGATAGCAGTACAAAAATTACTTTGCACTTCATTTTGGTCAAAAGACCAACATCCACAAAACACAAACATGAGATTAGTACATAACGTAGCAGTATCCAGAAGTCAGAACACTGAGAGTAATGCCCACAACTTTTTGACCCAACAGTGAAAAGAAGTCAAGAATGAATTCTTCTACAAGTACAAAGCACACTGCTAAGGCGGGAGGGAGGAAACTATCACAAAAGGTATGATATGACAGCAAAGAATCCACATATGGATGTAATAATTCGGAATCTCAATAGTCCAAATACCCTCATCAAAAGACAAAGGCTAGTGGACTGAATTAAGAAACAAAACCCAGCAAGAGAGACATCTCAACCTCACAGAAAAGGACAGTTTGGGGACCAAAGGTTGGCTGAAGTTATATCAAGCTAATGGCAGTCTTTAAAAAAGAAGTAATTGAAATTCTAATCTCTGACAAAATTGATTTCAAGGTACAGCACATGATAATAGATAAGTGTGGCTATTCTATAATGCTTAAGCAATCAGTAGATCAAGAGTCAGTACACATAAGAAATATATATATATATCAATCATATCCTTCAAAAGATGAAAAAATTATGGGATCAACAATCATAGTAGGCGACTTCAATGCACTGCTTTCTGAGAAAGATAGATCAGTGGCAAAGAATGTCAACAAGGAGGCTACAGAATTAAACACTTCAAATAGGCAACTCAGCCTGATAGACATGTTCAGAGCTCTCCACCCAACTGAAAAAAAAATCATATTCTCTTCAAATTTGTATGGCATATATTCAAAAATAAACCACATGTGGGGACACAAGTCAAGTTTGAGCAAATTCAAATATATAGAGATCACTCACACTTCTTTCTCTGACTACTATGCCGTAAATCTAGAAATCAACAAAATAAAGATTTAAAAAATGGTAACTACATGCATAATGAATAACTTACTTATTCAAAAAGAGTGGGTTTTAGCCCAATTAGATAAAATTAGGAAGTTTCTACAAACCACTGAGAATGAGAATACAACATACCAAAATCTATGGGTTACAGCAAAGGTAGGTATGTGCATATGAAGAAATAAGAGACATTTATAGTGGATATCCTCTCAGCTTTAGCAGTTGCAACTAAACCAACAGAATAAATCTTATAGCAAAAGAAAAGAAATTATAAAATTCAGGGTGGAGAAAAATAAGCAAGAAAACAAAATTATGATAAAGAAAATCAACTCAGTAAAAAGCTGGTTCTTACAAAGAATAGCAGAATCAGCAAACTGTGCAAAGCTAACAAAAGTTAGGAAGATGTACACACCAATATTCCAGTTGGATGATGAAATGGGAAATTAGAATGCTGAAATACAAAGACTAATTGCACAGTATTATGAAGGACTATACTCAAATGAATACAGCAACTTGGAAGACATGAACAAATACATGGAAAAGCAAACTATCCCCAGATGTCAAGACCTTAAGCAGTACAATAGCAAAAGGAAG
>PVJH01005507.1:0-111371 GCA_004026705.1 Nesogale talazaci
CACAAAGACGGGGGCGGGACGGGGGGGGGGTGCGTGATGGAGGGCGGGAGGGGGCCGAGAACTGAGCGGTGCGGCCAAAAGCGGAGCGCAGGGGGAGCGCAACTGCTTTCCGCTCCGTTTCGCTCGGGCTCGGAAGCGGAGGGAGGGCGCCAGTCCGAGAAGGGGAGGCCCCGGGTGGGGACCTCCAGCCCCGGAAGGAGCGAGTGGCGAAGACGGGAGGGAAACCGAGTCCCAGGGCCGGGCTGCCGCGGGAGAGCGCGGAGAGAAACCGGAGCTGCGGGGCGGCGCCGGGGAGGGGACCCCCCGGGGTCCCGGCGGATGGCGAGGCGGGCGGGGGGTAGTGGCTGCGCGCACGCCCGCTGTTCGCGCCGAGCCCCGCAGTCGCGGCGGCCGCGGGGAGCCCCGGCGACCTGCACTGCGCAGGCAGCGGCCGGCGGGCGGGCAAAGTGCGGGGCTGGGGAGTAGAACTTACGTGCCTAGTGCGCGGGGGCGCCGGCGCGGCTCGGGGCGGGCGGACGGCCGGGGCGGGCGCCTCGCATCGCGCCCAGGCGCTGGGCAGGGTCGGGCCGGGCTGGACTGCGCGCGGCGCCCTGCGAGCCGGGGTCTACCCGAGTCTGGCGGCCCGCGCTGGTCCCTCCTCTCGGGGCCGCGCACAAGCCAATGGCGCGCCGTCCCCTCCCACGCGCCCGCTGCCTCGCCCCCGAGGGTGGCCGCGGGGCGGGAGGGGGAGGCGGGGACCGGGCTTCCGGGCTCCCCCACCCAGGCGCTCCTGGAGACCGCCTCCGGAGGGCGCACGCACACCCGCGAGATGGGCCTGGGAATCAGAACCGAGGGCGTGGGGGGAGGAGGGAGGGGGCCGCCCCGGGACGCCCACAAAGATCTTGACGAATTCGAAGGTGGAACTCTCTTCCATCCACCCTCTCAGGTTGGCACACCAGGATATTAAAATCTCGGAGGGATCCTGGGGCTGAAAGGGCTGCTTTGGGGGCAAGGAACACCCAAGGAGCAGTTACCAGGATAGGGACCATGTGCCCAGCGTGAGGAACAAGTATGGACTTCACCGAGTCCTCACCAGGGATGAGGCAGGCGAGACGGTCCCATTTTACAGGGGAGGGTCATGTAGGGCCCTGGGTGGCGCGCACTGTAGCCACTTGGCCACTAATCAGAGGAAGAATTCCCCGCCAAAGCCCCTGTGTGGTAAGTCCTGGTGGCGTGGTGAGTTATGTGATTCTGCTAACTTCAAGGCAGGTAGTTGGAAAACACCCGTGGAGGAGAAGGATGTGGGTTACAGTCCTTGAACCCACGGGGACAGTTCCATCTGTCCCTAAGGGGATACTGTGAGTTGACATCAACCGGAGAGCAGCCCCGCCCCCTTCTCCACCTTCCACCCCCAATCCAGCCAGAAACGGATGTTGCCATAAATCACGCTCACTTGAACTAAGCTTATCAGGGACTCCAGGATGCCAGGGGATCTGGGGGACACACTTCTGAAGACCTTTTACCTCTGCACTTCCTGGGTGGAGTGGTAAAGAGGTTGAGGGGCAGGGAGGGTGTCCCTGGGAGCCTGCCAACCTGAACGTGATGTCAGAAGACCCAGACTCCTATCAACAAATCCCCAAACAAGAAAACAAACCCACAGCTTAGAGAGTCGATTCTGCCTCCTCGTGACTGTGTACAGGGTTTCTGAGACTGTAAAATCTTTGCAGGGCCAGGCAGTTTCTATGTGAGTGCACAAGACTGGGTCAGGCCCTCCCATGGCCTTTCTGGAAAAAGGGCAACCTTGGTTGGACCATGATTACCTGGCAGTGCTGGGTGCTGCGTCTCAGAGGTAGACGGGACCCAAGCCCTGCCCTTCGTCAGCCTCCTGGAACACTAGGAGAGTTCACCGAAGCAGCAGAAACAGCTCAAATAACCAGCAAAGCCCAGAACGAATGTTTGGGGCAGGAAAGGGCTATTTGGAGAATGCACTGCACTATATTATTCATTCCTCTCTTGGCGTACATCCTGCCCACCCCTCCCCACCCCCAACAGCCACTTGTTCTCTTTCTTCTTGTATGTTTTTTAAAACAATGTACATTGGGCTGAGCCCCGGTGGCATAAGTGGTTGAGTGCAGGATTGTGGCCCGCGGGCTTGGCGGATCAAATCCAGTGGCTGCTCTCAGGAGCACTGCTGGGTAGCTCCCACGACCACCAGGAGGGCAGTGATGCCCACTCCCCCCCAAAAAAGGGGGAAAAAAACCAACAATGTACATCAACTTCTGGAACATTCCTTAGACCGCAATCAGTGACAACTTCTTTAGAGCTACCAAATCGCTACAAGGAGTCTAATGATGCTGTCCTCCTTGCTGGCCTGTTGTGAGGCTTATGATTCACCCATGTCACGGCCTTCCTGATGCCAGGCAGGAACAGAGAGGCCCCCTGGTAACCGTGAGAGGTCATTAGTTACAGTGCAGAGGACCAGGTGGTAGCTGAGAAGGCCAGAGAAGGGGTTAGTGCTCAGACTGCAATCACTGTGTGACCGTCTGCCGTGCCGGGTTAGAAGACAGCAACCCAAATTCTATAAAAAATGAAAACATTCAGATGCCTGTGAGGGTCGAGTGAGGTGATATGCCACTTCAAGCTTTGCAAAGCAGACACACTGATTCTCCATGTTTCCATTGTCATTCTCAGTGCCACTGTGAAGTGTCCAGGAGGGTGGGGGTGGCTCTGGAGCCTGGAGCCCAGAGCTGGGGGAGGGAGGGTCATTCCCCTCAGCCTCCCACCACAGCCTGGGAGCAGCTGGGCCTCCATCTGCCCTGTCTGCCTCCGCAGGGGCAGCCGAGCTCCTTTGTGTGCCTGTGTGACTGAGGGTGAGCGTGCTGTTACTGAGCCTGCGCAGGTGGGAGCGGGGGAGGGGAGGGGTGGGAGTGGGCACAGGCACCGCCTGTATGTGAGGCCAGAAATTACCTGGGACACAGGTGCCTTCAAATTCCCAAGGTGCTGGCAGTGAGTCTGGTGCCACCCCGAGCTGGCGCTCAGAGAGAGGTGCCAGGGACAGAGGTGTCAGCAGGTAGCCCATGCCCTGCCCTGCCCGGGAGGAGAGAAAGATGCAGAAAGCCAGATGAAAGGAGTCCTTAGGGCCCTGGTCGTTGACCGTGTGGCCCTGAAGTAACACTGAAAATGTTTGAAGGTGGTGATTTCATTTACTTTGAAGAACATGTTTAAGGCTTTAGTGATCTTAAAGTTGTTAGGAAGGACAGGATTGACTCTTCGGTCAAAGAGTTTGCCCTCGGCATTAGAACAGACAGAGTAGGGGCAGATTCTGACCACAAGCAAGGATCTCACTACTTTGCATCTCCCTCCCCGCACCTGTAAAATGATACCTGTAACCAAGAGATCACTGGCATGTTAACCAAGTGGATTCCTGGGAAGCCCTGGACAGGCTCAGGGGAAGCTACTGTTGCTGCTATTGTTGCTGTGAACATCGGGTAGCCCAGAGAGGGAAGTAGGGCAGCCTGGGCAGCCACTGGTGCTTTATAAGCTGTGGCAGATAGCCAGGTGGGGGCTGCCAAGCCCTGGTAAGGTCCCAGCTGCCCCAGAAGCACCAATTTGGCCCTGGATTCCCCTCATTTCCTCCCGGATTTTCTTTGGGTGAACTTGTCAGGCGAGAAGCCCTTTGGGCTCGGGAGCTTCAGAATGCCCAGGCAGGCCACTACCACCCTTCCTGGCCCCTGTTCCTATGCTTTGCTTCCTGCCAGAGGAGACTGACCTGGGTGTCTCTCCTGCCCTTCCACCTGCAGTAAATCAATCCCCCAAGGCCATTGTCACAGCTCCAGGATCATAGAATGGCAAGCATTCTGTAGGAGAGATGACCAGTGTGGCTTGGAAGAAAAACCAACAGGGTTCTCCAGTGAAGAGGCAGCCACTCACCACCCCAACCCGGGGATGAGGAGGTGGGGGCTAGTGGAGCTGGAGAGCTGCCATCAGCTGCTTCTCCCTTCCAATGGGAGGAGACCCAATATGGGGTCTTTGCTAAGAGCAAAACCTAAGAATTAGCGCATCCTGGGTTTCTGCTCAAGGCCCTCAAAAACTAAGCTCACTGCTATCGTTCCAGATTGACTTTTCCTGAGAACATGCCCAAAGTACATGAGACACGTCCCCTCTAGGGAGCCTTCCAGCAGCACTCCCTGCAAGACAGATGTGCTCGTTCTTCTGGCAGCGCGTGGTACTTCAATATTCGTCTCCAGCACCATCCTTCACATGCACTAGTGCGTCGGTCCGAGGTCTTCCTTATTCATTGTCCAGCTGCCCCATGCATATAAGACCGTGGAAAATGCCACAGCCTGGGATCAGGAGCACCTACATCCCCAGTAGAAAGAGGCATCTCCCAGAGGGTACTTACAGGATTCCATGAAATTTTGGTGGGCCATGGGGCAGAACATTGGTGACTGCCACTGCCCACCAGCCCAGCAGAGAGCTCAGGGGATGCTGAAGGCCTGGGTCCAGGACGCCTTTGAGACCATTGGAACCTGGACAGCCCTCTTATCCGCACAGCTGCTCAAATGAGACCCTTGGTGCCCATTCAGATTCTCTCAAAGTGCGGAGACCTGACCAAGAGAAGAATCCCTCTTGACAGAGGAAGAGGGAGGGGTGGGGCTGATGGGTCCTAGACTGGATGAACCCTTAGGGGAGTGGTTCTCAACCTTCCTCCTGCCACAACCCTTTAATACAGTTTCCCATGCTGTGCTGACCCCCAATCATAAAATTATTTTCGTGCTACTGCATAACTGTAAGTTTGCTACTGTTATGAATCATCATGTAAATATCTGATATGCAGGATGTATTTTCATTGTTACAAATGGCACATAATTGAACAGAGTGGTTAATCACAGAACAATAGGTAATTATGTATTGTGGAATATTTATTTCTAATGACAGATCAACGAAATTTTGTCTGGGTAAGTCTTCACGCTGGGTACTCGCTCCTTTGTGGGTGTGTCTGCATGTGGGCAGACCGGCCTGGAGACCGATAAAGGAGGGGTGTCTTGGTTCTCAAGACAATCGGGAAACCTGTGTTTTCTGATGGTCTTAGGTGGCCCCTGTGAAAGGGTCATTTGACCCCCTGTGGGGTTGAGACTCCCAGGTAGAACCACTGTCTCAGAGCCTCTGTTTACCATGAGCACCTGCAGCAGCCACCTGGGCTCTGGTGGCTGGAGGACTAGCTCTGGCGGTGGCCAGCCTGTCTCTAGCTTCTTCACCTCGCCTCAAGGATCCTGGGAGGTTCTTGTTGTTGTCAGGTGTTGGCCAGCGGGATCCAGTTCAGAGCAACCCTCTGTCCAACAGAGGTGAGCCACTGCCCAGGCCTGCACCAGCCTCATAATGGTTTTCCTGGTTTTCCTGTCCAAACCCATCCCTGCAGCCACTGGGCCATTCTGTCACTTCGAGGGGATTCCTATTTGTTTGTTGACCCCCTACAAATAATACATCTCCAGCCATAGCAACCCCTAACTCTGAGCCAGCGCTGGTCTAAGGGCTTTCCTTTCATTGACTCATAGCATGATTAGTCCTGGGTCATGGAGGGGGCAGCTGAAGCACACCGAGTCCCCTACATGGGCCAGGCGGTGAGGTCAGGCTTGCTCAGAGCCCAGGCTGGCTGGCCAGAGTCCCAGATGATGCTGACCACACTGCTGACCCTCGCGCCCCAACCTCTCGTCATCTCAGCATCCGGGTTGGGGGATGAGGCTTTTTGGACACAAAAAGTGGTCATGTGTGTCTACCCCATCCAAAGTGGGGTTGACTGGGCCCTGGAAAGACCACCCCACCCCTCAGACCCATGGGGGTGGGTGAGGGTAGGGGTGCCAGCCAAGGTCATTAAGCCTTCCATGTGATCATGGAGTTGGCCAATCAGCCGTAGATTGTACAAAGCAGATCCCCAGCTGGCCTCCTTCTAGCCCCCAGGTTAAATGTCTAGCCCATTTTACAGGCCAGGGGAACAAGATCCCTCCCCCGAGCAGCATCCCACTGGGTGGGGTGGGACAGCACCTACAGGAATATTTTGTTTGCCTTTTGGGCCAGGCTGCAGCTCCTGGTGGTTGGGGTGGGGAGGGGCACAGAGCCCAGGGTCAGGAGGGGAATCCTCCCCAGCTTACAGACAGAAGGGGGATGGGGCACGTTTCCCAGGCTTGCTTCCCAGGCGCTCCAACCCAAATCTGCATAAATAAAGCCCAACCTGGCACTTTGAGCGATCGGTTTATGAACGGGCGGCGCGCAGGGCTGCTGCTGAGGAGGATGGCGGTAACAAAGGCGGCCCTGGGCCGCGCTCCGCTCGCTCCGGAGGCGGCGTTATGTAATTGCTCCGAGGGAGGCGAGGCCAGGCAAGCGGCAGGCTGGAGCCCCAGAGCCCTGGGCGACTCGCTAATGACAGGGCCGGGTGCTGGCGCCCAGGCGGAGTGCGCCGGCTCCAGTAGGCGGGGCAGGGGGCGGGCCGAGGGAGCACCTGCCAAGAGTCCTCACCGTGTTCCAACCTTTCCAGGGCTACCTGAGGCCGGCCCCAGCCGTGTTGACTCCCGCATGGCCACCGTCGCAGCCTTCATCTCTGGGTGCAGAGCCCTCACTTAGGATGGATCTGCAGTCCCTGGAGACCCTGATCCATTCCTGGCCCACCCTTGCCCTGAGTGTCAGGGAGACAGACCTAAAGGACCACCATCCTGAGTGCCTAGTGGGCACCAGGGGTGTGCGTGGCTTACATATCAAACCCTGCCCCCTGTGTGAGGCTGCTGTGTTAGTCGGGTGGACTAGAGAAACAGATTCATAGACACTCATATGTGTGTCAGAGAGGACCACACATACAACAGCGATTGAACATTCAGAAAACGTCCCAGCCCGGTCCAGCTCAAGTCCGTAAGTCTGACGTTAGGTCATATATCCCACACCCACCTGTAGTTTCCTCTTCTGATTCTCACGGCACATGCAATGACGCCCACTAGAGGAAGATCACAGACCAATGGGTAGAACGTCTTTGGATCTAGTGGCAGTGGGAGCATCTCAGCGCTGGCAGAGGTCTCCATGTGGTTCCTCCAGCTCCAGGGCTCTAGCCTAGCTTCATGTGTCTTGTCTAGCTGGGAGTGGCTGTCTGTCCCCCCTTCAGCCACCTATTTAACTCCTTGACACCTCCAAATGAGATCTTCAGGCTGACAGACTAGACTCCACCCCTCCACAAGTGGACACTAGATTCTGTCACTACCCCGGCAGTCCATCTTATAGACTGAGGTCCAGGCAGGACTGGCTTCATGCAGGAGGCTTCCAGTCCCTGCATGCCAACCCCCAGGCCAGCGTCGCTGCTTCCTGCACCTCACCAAGGGCCTTTCTAATGCCATTGATTTACTTTTGCCTCCATCTCCCTTTGTGGGGCGAGGGGGGGGGTCAAAGTTCCAGGAAGCTGTTACTGGGGTAGCAGGCCCTGTGCGCTCCCACCATGCCCAGACCCTGAGAAGCAGCCTCCTGCCTTCCTGGCCTTCTCTCAGGCCGGGCCTACTGCCAGGAATGCCTTCTTATCTCCCAGAGGACCATCCCCCCACCTTATGCCCAACACACACACACACACACACACACACACACACACACACACCAGGAAGCCTTGGAGGCAACCCCTCCCTGCTCTGGAAGCACCTGGTGGCAGCATCTGCCACGGGGCAACTTGGGAGCTGTTGTTCTGGGTCTGCCCCCAGGCGGTGCACATTTGGGCGGCAAGTCTGACTCACCTTTCTGGCGCTGCCAACACCACCACCCTCCCTTGGCACAGGGTGTGAATTTGAGGGGAGATCTCAGAGCCTGGCTTTTGGCTTCTGCGGCACAACCTGGCTGTGCCAGCCCCTAGCTGAATAACTCTGGGCAGCCTTTGCCACCTTGCCAGGCCTCTAGTCCCCCGCCCATAAAGGGGCACAGAAGCAAGTTCAGTCTCCCCACGGTAATCTTTGTTGAGCATTTACTACATGCTGGGCACCATGCCAAGCCCTTGCAGTGGGTGACCTCGTGGATGCCGGCCTCAGGCTGCCAGCGGTGTGGGGAAGCTAGTTTCCCCCTCCGCTAACAGATGCTGTGGAGCTAGGGCACGTGAACATGGAATTTCAGAAGGCTAGTTTACACAGGGAAGCCCTAAATCTACGCATGAGTCTTCACACATCCAATTCCCATTGATTTCTCCCATTTCATTGGTCTTGGCCTCAGGCAGAGTGCATTAAAGTATGTGTTACTGCCACTACCACTCCTCCAGCCAGTCCAGGAAGGGGCAGGCGGCCAAGCCCTTAGGGACTTGCCTGAGTGCGCCTTTAATGGAAATGGGGGTGCTTGGTCTCATGTTCTTGAGTCATCCACTCAACTGCCTTGGTTGAAGGCCTCTGAACTGACTGCGATGAACTGATCCACCCCAGTCTGTCTGTGTACCAGGTTCCTTTGCCCTGCCAGGCCCCATGGAAGGGACTGGGTTTCTATAACCTCTTGGACATCATCATGACCTTGTGCTAAGGGTCTCCTTCACGCGCACGATGTGTCTCTGTTCAAAGGTTCATAAATGGTCTCCTTAAATTTTATTTCAAATTTGAGATCTCTTTTGTCTCATGACACATAGATAGGTCAGGACTGAGCTTGGATTTAAGTCTCTGATTTCCGTGTGCCTAATCTCCCCTACACAAGATTATTTTGATCATTAGATGAAAAATAGGACCAGCAGGGAGTAGCAAAACAAACCCGAACCCATTGCCACTAGGTTGATTACAATTCACGTTGTTGTTGTTGTTGTTGAGGGCCACTGAGTTCCAACTTAGAGCAGCCCTGCGTACAGCAGAAGAGAATACTGAGCCCCTTTTGCAGCCACCGCAGTGTCACCTCACCTCCTTGAGAGACTTCCCCCTGGCTGCCCTCTAGTTAGCAACACGGTGTCCTTTGCCAGGAGCTGGTCTCTCCTGATGAGCAGGTCCAAGGCACAGGAGACAAAGTCTGGGCCTCCTGGCCTCTAAGGAACCTTCTGACTGTCCTTCCAAAATAGATTTGTCTCCTTGTAGTCCATGCTACTTTGAATCTTCTTCCCTAGGACTGCATTCTTTCTTTTTAAAACGTTTTATTAAGGGCTGAGCCCTGATGGCGTAAGTGGTTGAGTGCAGGACTGTGGCCCGCGGGCTTGGCGGTTCAAATCCAGTGGCGGCTCTCGGGAGCAGCACTGGGTAGCGCCCACAACCACCAGAGGCAGTGATGCCAAAAAAAAAGTTTTATTAAAATCATGTTATTGGGGGCTCATACATTGTTTTCCACAATACACACATACATATACTGTGCCGAGCACCTTCACATGTCTGCTGCCATCATCATTCTCCAAATATCTGCTTTTCCACTTGAGCCCTTGATATCAGCCTCCCATCCTTTCCCCTCTGACCCTGCGCCCCACTCCCCCACCAACCCGCAATACTTGATAAATGATTATTGTTCCATCATATCTTACACTGCGCGACATCTCCCCCCGCCCACTCTTCTGATATCTGTCCAGATAGGAGCTTCTGTGTAGATCCTCGCAGTTGGTTCCGTCTCTCTACCCCACCTTCTCTTCACCCATCCAGTAACTCCAATCTCACCACTGACCCCGAGGGGCTCATCTGTCCTGGGTTCCCCATATCTCGAGCAACCTAGGACTGTGTTTCAAATGCACCGATTCTTCTTGGGGTTTCCTTATTCGGTGTGTACTTTCACGTGCCTACGCGGGGGTTGAAAATAACTTGGTCAGGTGCACCTTAATCCTCAAAGTAACATCCTTGCCCTTCATCGCTTTAAAGAGGCCATGGGCACGGATGCACCCAAAGCAATGTGCTGATGGGTCTCTTGTCTGCGGCTTCCATGAGCATTGACTGTGGATTCAAGCAAGTGGAAATCACCATTTCCAGAAGTGAACAGCCGAGGAGTCCATCCTGACTCAGAGGGATCGTGTAGGACCCTAAAGCTTTATGGTTGGAGAAAGCCTCCTCTTTAGGAGATGGCTGCTGGGTTTGAACTCAAGAGTAGCAGCCCACTGTGTGAGCCCTACACCATCCAGGGTTCCCAGCAACCAGAGGACAGAACAAAACAGTCCCCAGGGCTTTCCCAGGCTGCTGTCTTTACACAGGCAGTCTGCAACTGTAGGGAACAGATGGTGGGTTCAAACTGTTGACTTTGGGGCTAGCGCTCGAGCACGTGAACCGCTACCTCGCCAGGGCGGCACTCTGAGGGGTGCGATCATGTTTAGGCCTCTCCACTCTGCAGCCCCCAAGGCAGCCCTCCCTTTGCCCTTCTGTGCCCACCACCACTGCTCAGGGCATTCTAGGAGCCCTTCCTAGGGTGGGGCTGAGGGAGTTGGGGTGAGGGTGGAGGGTGAGGGGCTCAGGGGGTCTTAGTTTCTGAGTACAGGCTGTCCCAGAGCTACCAAAGTCCGGCGTATGTACCACCCATAGCTCCGTGCCTATCACCCCCACCCGCTAGCCCAATTACGTTACAAAGTCACCATAGATACAGTGATTCCTAACCACAATCAGGTGCCACGTGGCAGGCACATCAAGCATCACGATGTTTACCAGACTGCTCTCCTGAGCGAGGGCTGTGGGCACCACCAGGGCGCCAGGGCCAGGAAACCAGCCGGTGTGTGCTGGAGGATAGGCAGCCAGAAGGGCGGACGGCGAGACCTCACCTCTCCTGCGCTCTGAACATGCTGTGGGGCGAGGCCAGTCCCTGGCAAAGAACAGGGAAAAGCAGAGGGACAGTGACGACAGAGGAAGGCCCGCTGGAGCCCGATGGACCCCATCGCCTCAACAACAGGCTCGGGATGGCCATTGTGAGCACGGGACAGGACCGGCAGTGTTCTCAACACAAAGTCCCCTGGCCACGGCTTTATGATGTTGAAGACGTCCTAGTCTATCTAGACGCTTTTGGGGTTTTAAAAAATGTTGTTTTATATACGCTTTACACCAAGGCATGCATTTATTCGTGTGAGCTATGACTTGCGCCTTGCTGGTCTGACTTACGACTGAGACCCAGATTCAGGGACCAACTTGCTTGGGATGGGGACCTCCTGCCCCATGAGTCGTGGTCTGAGAGCCTTGCCTGCACTTGGCTGTGTTGCTGCTCGGGCTACCCTGGGTTTTGTAGATTTTGAAAACGCACTTTCACCACGAGAGTCGGTAGGAGCCCGCTCTGCTGGTCCTGGGGTCCTGGGAGGCTAGCTGTTCCCACAGCCCTTGTGCTGGCTCCGGGTGCTCCAGGCTGACCGGCCAGGCCTGAGAGGGCAGCTCCCTCCAGACCACAGCGGCTTTGCCCTCGAGTGCTGAGTGCCCTGCGGGCTGTGAGCAACTGCAGGGAGGGTTTCATCCCTTGCGGTGCCAAGAACAACAACAACAACGAAAACACGGAAAACTCAAACCCGGATGTGCAGCTTTTCAGTGAATCCTCACACAAGGCGACACCCATGTGGCAGCTCTGATGGGTGCCCGCTATCTGCCACACGGGCAGTCGCTGAGAATGACAGCAGACTTCGTCACTAAGGCGGTGTGTGTTTGTCTTCATGGAGGCGGCTCACTGGGGCTTTCTCTGAAGTGTCTCGCAGGGAAATTTGGAGAATAGGGGACAAGAGAAGGCTCCCCCACCCCTGGAGTCCAGGAAACCTGATTAGAACTGCCTGGGGAACTATGCCTCCCTGTCCCCATCTGCCTGGGGTCCAGCACTGCCTCACCATTGCTGAGCGATCCCTCAGCCCCCTGGCTTCTCTCCTCTGTCCAGGTCTCTGGCCCTTCTCTCTCTCTCTCTTCCTTCCTTCCTTCCTTCCTTTTCTTTCTTTCTCTTTCCTGTCTGGTTGTTTCACACTCAACCCCCAGCCCAGACCTAGCAAAGAAAGGGGAGGGAACAAAGAGGCCCACCAGGGACAAGTCACAGTGTGAGGGGCCCTCGCTGCACTGACAGGGGGAGCCTGTGATAGATACCACGCTGCAAAGCCAGCGGAGGCACCAGGATTCCCAGCTCCCCTCCCTGGCTGGGCTCTGCAGGCTCTAGACCCAGAGGCTCAGTGTCCACGTTCGCAAAATGGAAGGGCAGTGCTAGCCAGAAGGAGCCGGCAATGTCCCCTCTGAGGCCCAAGTCTCCTGGGGGCTGGAAACCAGAGATGAAGGGGCACACACAGGCTGGCCTGGGGACATCGTGGGCCACATTGGCCCAGCACCCTTGCAGAGGGCTGCGACGAGGTGCCCTGTGAGGCCCACAGCTTAGAAAGGGGTGGCAGTTCATGGAGCCAGACAGGCTGCATGGGAGCTGCAGGCAGTGTTACAAAATCATTCCCAGGAGGGATCAGGGAGGCCCTACCCCCTCATTTACATATGGGGAAACTGAGGCCTCAGAGGACTGTGGGATTGGTTGGATATCAGGGCTGGATGAGAATGGATTGCCAGGCCTCCTGTTCCAGTTCTCAGTGCCAGTACGGTCAGGGTGTCAGGCACTCCCTGTGTGCCAGGCCTGCACCCAGCATCCTAAAGCATCTTTCACCTCGTTGGGGGTCAGAGAGGAGGGGGCTCACTGGAGCACTTACAGCAGGGCCCACAGTCTGGCCTTTCCCTTCTCCAGCAACACCCACAGTTCCAAGAGAAGATTGCAGATTCTGGGGATGGGTTCCAGAAGGGCCCTATGACAGTCCAGGTAGACTAGAGGAACAAATTTCAGAGACCCGCATATAGGTATAAGGAAAGGGTTTATATACAAAAGAAATGTGACCCTAAGAAGGCATCCCAATCCAGTCCAGTGCAAAGTCACAAGTCCAATATTAACCCATATGCCCGAAGTCAGTCTATAAAGTCTGCTTCCGACTCAGGAAGTCACAGGTCAGTGGGTGCAGAATTCTGGCGCTGGCAGGGGTCTCCCCATGGCTCCTCGCTTCCAGGGCTCAGGTCCATCAGCAGCATGCCACTCCAGCTTCAGAGGTCTGTCTTCATCAGGGCAAAGCCGAGTGGTCTCTCCACTGGCTCCTCCAGCTTCTCGGAGGCTGCATCTTGTGTTGCCTGTGGTTAATCATCTCTGAAAACTAATCCCCAACAACTGGGGAAGATAGCTTCTCATCTTCATGAGGGAAATACCGCGAGATTTCCCAGGAGTCTCAGGTGAAAGCCATGCCCACACAGAGGCCTCATCAGCTACTCAGTGGCTTTCTCCTGATTAGCAGGCCAGACTCCACCCCTACATTTCAATTATAAAATTAACATAAGCAGATGACTGCCACAAGCCCCTTCCCCAGAAGATGGGAAGGGGGCCTGGCTTTCCCTCACAGGAAGGGAAACCATGTAGCCAAGGAGACAGGCATCAGACATGTGAAATCCCCATCAATTAGAGTCTGGCTTGCAGGGCGGAGCTGAGATCCCAGGTTCACCGGACACATGTATTCCAGCTTCTGGAGGGAGAAAACGCTTGGAAGTAGGGAGTCGGAGAAGGCCTTTGAGTTGGGAGTTGAAGAGGTTCCCTGATGAGGCAGTGAGTGGTCTCCTAAAAAGTAGGGCTATTGTTCTCGGCACCCCAGGAGCAAGCATATCAATAAAGTGAGGGGGAGACGTCCATAAATAATCTCACCAAGAAACACACACACACACACACACACACACACAAGAATTGTTGCCCTGGGATTTTCTCCCCATCATTCTCCTGTGGCTTTGGTTTTGCGTGACCCTGGGCTCAGATGAAGTACCAATATCTTTTGAGGACCCAGGCCTTGCAGGGTTGTAACTCTGGTGGGGTCAGCTTGGGAACGGAGGGGGCATTCCAGGGTTGTCCCTCATCTCCTCTAGGACTGGGGACTGTGGCCCAATGGCCATTAGCTCGAGAGCTAGAAGTGCTAGAAACAGACCTAACCCTGGCCATGATCTTGCTTTGTGAACCGGGGACCATGCATTGGCTGGCATGGACTTCCTTGACCTCACTTGTGACTGGGCATCCTCCTGTCAATCACATACCCCTTTAATACCCTGTAAGGCTTAGGGCATAGTCACAGCGGAGGGGGGGGGGCGGTAGCGCCCCTGGGCCTTCCAGGAATCAGCAGTGACATTCTTTACAAAGGCAGATACACGGCCCCCTTCCTGGACCTCCTGGGTCAGAGTCTGTGAGGGTGGGGTCCCAGGAAGGAGATGTTTCACTCACTGCCCTGTCTCATCCTAATTGAAGCTGGAACCCCCCCAGCAGGGAGGTGGGAAGCCCCCTTGAAGATGGTGGCTCGAGGCTGGGTTACCCTCCAGGGAGTTGTGACCTCCACAAATAACCCTGGGCTCTGAGCTGGGTGGGCCTTGGGCCAGTGACCCTCACAGAGCCCCTTTGAATGGTCAGGGCAGAGCAGCCTGGACAGCAGGGACTGGTGCTGATGCCAGGGCTAGGACCCTGGCCTGAGACCCAGTGAGGCCAGTGTTAGAGCCTGGGCTCTGCACCTGACCACTGCTGTGTGAGCAGGGCCTGCCCTCCATCCCTGGAGCCTCCTCCGTAGAGGGAAGGCAGGTGGACCATCTGCTCGGGCCTGCTAGGGGGAAGAGGGCAGACACAGGCCACTGATTACTGAAAGGCCTTTCTGAAGGGACCCAGACTGAAGAGCAGATGGCCCGGGGGAGGGTAGAGAGAGGCCAGGCCTGCCCTCTCCCCCTGCCAAAACACAAAGGACTCTCTTTCTGAAAAGCAGGGGCCCTTCTAGCCTCCCGTGGCCACAGCTGCCAGGCAGGAGGCCAGGCGGCACAGGCTCAGTGAAGGTGAAGGGCTCAGCTGCTCACCTAAAGGTCAGTGGTTCAAACCCACCAGCCGCTCCACAGGAGCAGGACAGCAGCTTCGAATTCCCTATGGGACAGTTCTACATGGTTCTGGGAGTTAGGAACCAAGTGACAGGTGACAAGCCTGAACAAGGACCAGGCGGTCCCCACAGCAAGCTGCCACAGAGAGGCCCCCGGAAAGCATGACGTTCCCTCTGTCCAAACCTTCCCCACCCCTGCTTTTGCAGATGGGGTAACTGAGGCCCAGGAAGGAGCAAGGACTTCCCTCCACATCGCTCAGCATGTCAGTGACAGAACTAGGTGCAGAAACCACCTCTCCCAAACCTAGAGACTCCTCCTGCTTCTGGGGTGAAAGCGTCTTCCTATTCCTTCTCTCCGTCAGCCCCCCAGCCCCCAGCCCTGACCCGTCCAGCCTCCAGCTGCCCCCCTGACACCTGGTCAGGCTACAGCCCTTTCTCAGAGTATTCCCAGAGCTTGGCGCCTGTTTGTTCCAGTTCAACCCCCTGCTGGGAAGGTCATCTCCAGCCCAGAAAGGCTGCATCCAATATTTTAAAAATTATTATTCATCATCTTATTGGGGGAAGGCTCTGACAAATCTTCTAACAACCAATCATTCAATCATATTAAGCAAACCTATACACATGCTGCCATCAGCATCCCAGTCTTTAGCAAGCTCCCAAGCGACTCTGAAAGACCCCACCCCCCCTCAGGAACTCAAAGAAGAATCTCCAGGTACGTGTTAATATGCAGTCGCTGATCCAGTACTTCTGGGGTGCCTCCAGCAGAAGGAAACGCCTCCCACCCTGTGCCCTCCTCCCCGCTGCTCTCCTGCGGGACCCCACAGCTTCAGGCCCTGTGTCAGGCCTCTCTCCCTTGCTGCCCCTCGACTTGACCAAGCAGGGAGCCCCTCTCCAGGCACTGGTCTCTCTGGACCGCGGGTGCACAGCATGGGAGATGAAGTCCCCTCCTTGCCGCTAAGGAGCATTCTTTAGAATCCGGGATGGAATGTCAAGGTCTCAGCAGAGAGTGACCTGGGAAAAACAGGTTCTAAGCTCTGGTGTACTCCTGTCTAAGTCATCCTCTTGACTCTTCACCCCGAAGCCCATTGCTCGCTGGTTGTCTTGAATCCCTTTTATAGGGGCCCTATTTTTTCTCTCCCCATTGTCACAGGATCTGCTCCCACTCTGTAGGACACTCTGTAGGACAGGACAGAACTGCTCCCATGGGTTGCTGAGACTGTAACACTTTAGAGGGGTCGAAAACCTTGTCTTTCTTCTGAGAAGCAGCTCGCTGGTAGGTCCAAACTGCCGAACTTTGGGTTACCAGCCCAAAGCAGCGTAAGCCACTAGACCACCAGGCTATCAATACTCCTCTGCCCTAGAGAGTTTCCAAGGGGGTCATCTCTCCGCCATTATCTTTCTTCCTCTGAGTAACTGGTGGCTTCACACCATCAACCCTTCATTGAGAAACCGAATCTTTTCATCCTGGTGCCACGGGGGCTCCCCTCCTCCTGCTCCATCTCTCTCGAGTCCTGTTCTCTCTTCGAGACCCACAGAAAGCTGCCACCCCCTGCTTGCGGACTGAGCAGCTGGAACATTCGGAGCAGACACAGGTCCCATTGGCAAGCCAAGGCCCAGGCCTCCTTTGTAAAGGAGAAACTGAGAACCCGGTTGGTCTCCGTTCCTGCTCGGCAGCTCCTCCCAGCTTCCTCTTTCTTTAAGAATACAATAAAGAGCTTTGCTTGGGAGAGGCTGGCAAGGGAGGCTCCTGGTAAACCAAGGGTTCTGCTGGGCCCTTTTCCGGCGAGGAATGATTTCCTCTTGCTTTCACACCAAGGTTTCCCAGAGGATCAGGTTACTTTGCTTTCCTGAGGCTGGCACTGCGCAGGAGATGGGTGCTGCCAGGGGACGGGCAGCCAGACACCCGTTGGCGGGCGAGACCATCAAGCTCTGCCTAGCACCTGTGCTTGGTCTTCCAGAGGCTGCTGGCTCTGAGATCTGGGGCTGGAAGAGAAAGGACAGACGACAGACAGGACAGACCCTGGGAGAAGGCGAGAGCCAGGTTTGAACTCGGGCTCCTTGGTGGGCTAGCTGTGTGAGCTTGGAACAGTCTCTGAGCTCATGGTGTCCCCTTGGCCAGGCTGTGGGGAAGTTGGAGAGGGGTCCTTTGAGTAGAAGACGCTCAGTGGTTCAGCCAGGTGGCAGCAATCCTGTCCTCATGACCCCCAGGGTGCCTGAGCCTGCTCAGCCAGAGACCGCTGCCTCCAGCCTCTTTGTCAGCTTTCCCCGACAGCTCTCAGGAATGAACGTAGTGTGTCTTGAGGTTAGACTCCTCGCCGCCCCGCTCCCAGGCTCCCAGCCTTCAAAGGAGTGGATTAGACACCTCCATAGACCCACACACTCTTGAAAAACAATGCCAGCCTCTTTCTGTGCACTTCTGACCGTGGTCGTCCACCCCTATGCCGTCTGTCCTGTGCATGGCATAGCAGACCGCTGCCCGGTCCTTCACTCACTGCACCAGCCACACCCCTCAGGACGTCTACCGGCTGATTGTCAGACAGAGACCAGCAGGCTTTTTGTCCTAGTCTTCCCTGGTCAGGAAGTCGTACCGAAACCTGTCCAGCCTTGTAGCAACATGCACACTTCCACAGACAGGTGGGCCTGGCTGTGCATGCGGTGGGAATCCCACCCCTGTCTCTGTGCGGCATTCTGCCGCGGAACCTCCACTGCTGCTCGGACCTGCGAGGGCCGTTGAGTGATGCATCCATTCAGCGGATAACGAATTCAGCTAGCAGTTAGAAACCGCTCGCAGCTGCTTGGGAGAAAGGTGAGGCGTTCTATTCCCCTTAAAGTTAGTCTCAGAAACTGCAAAGGCAGTGCTACTTCGTGCTAACGAGTCATTGTGAGCTGGATCAGCTCAATGGCACAGAGCTTGGGGTTGAGAGTTTATAATGTATTGGGGACCCATTTGGGGCCTGAGGGTGCAGCAGTGGGGAGGGGAGAGGACAGGACTGGGGGTGGGCAGAGTGGAAGCATACATGGTCCCTCCCAGAGGACACTCCAGATGGTCACCTAGCACAGGAGGCAGCAGAAGGGGCCCACAATTGTACCTCCCAAGAACCAAATGGTGATGCTGTGGTGACACCTTGGGACTCAAACGCCAAGGTCAGCAGTTTGACACCACCAGTCGCTTCTCAGGAGAAATATGAGGGTTTTCTTCTCTGGGCCAGAGTGACAGTCTCAGAAACCCATGGGGTGGCCACGGGTCAGAAACAGCGAGCTTGCATTGGGGGAGCTGAAGGCCTTTCACAGGATATGGAAGAAAGAGGTGAGCCAGAGAATGACTGGGGGACCATGGCTCTCTCTGAAGGGCGACATTTTCACTGAGACCTGAAGGATGAGAGGAGCCAACCACATGCCACAAGGGGAGAGGCCAGCCAAGGACCTCCAGAGGGTGTCCCCACCCCACTCCTCGGCTGGTGCAGAGTGGACGGGTGGAGAGCAGAGAGGGATGAAATGCAAAGGTGTCCTTTCCCCCCTGTGGCAGTCATGTGCTTATGTTAATTCTATAATTGAAATGTAGGGGTGGAGTCTGGCCTGTTAATCAGGAGAAAGTCATTGAGTAGCCGATGAGGCCTCTGTGTGGGCATGGCTTTCTCCTGAGCCTCCTGGGAAATCTCGTGGTATTTCCCTCGTGAAGATGAGAAGCTATCTTCCCCAGTTGTTGGGAGTTAGTTAGAGAGATGATTAACCACAGGCAACACAGAATGGCAGCGGCTGGGAGGCTGGAGGAGCCGGTGGAGAGACCGCTTGGCTTTGCCCTGATGAAGACAGACGTCTGAAGCTGGAGTGGCATGCTGTTGATGGACCTGAGCCCTGGAAGCGAGGAGCCATGGGGAGACCCCTGCCAGCGCCAGAATTCTGCACCCACTGACCTGTGACTTCCTGAGTTGGAAGCAGACTTTATAGACTGACTTTGGGCATATGGGTTATTATTGGACTTATGACTTTGCACTGGACTAGATTGGGATGCCTTCTTAGGGTCACGTTTCTTTTGTATATAAACCCTTTCCTTATACCTATATGCGTGTCTCTGAAATTTGTTCTTCTAGTCTACCCAGACTAACACACACACACACACACACACACACACACACCCAGACTGAAGCCTGAATTCATGATGGCATTTGACAGTAAGTGAGTCTTCATTTCTTGAGATCTTAGTGAACTATGGCAGGAAACTCGTCATAACTCTGAAAACATTTGGGAAGCGTATTTAACTTCTATCTAAGACCTTTGAAATTCCTGTTCTTAGGAATCTTTATGTTATGAAGCATATTCTCATTCATCATCACCACCTTGGATGAGTGGTAGTGCGAGCCTCGTGTGGCAATATTGAAAGATCCTACAGGCAAAATATTGAACCAGGCAGAAGGCATCAGAAGAAAATGAAAAGATTACACAGAGTCCCTGGACCAAAAAGGACTAGACACAAGGCTGCCAGAGTGGGAGGTAGCACATGAGGAGAACCAAGGGTACTGAAGGGAGAAGTCCAAGCTGCACCGAGGCATGAGCCCAAAACAAAGCTCCAGAACTGATGGAACCCCCATGAAAATGTTTCAACTGGCCAATGAACCACTGGCAGCACTCCCTCTCTGTTGCCAAGCAATCTGGAAGACAGCTATTTGGCCAGACGAGTGGAAGAGAATTTGGCCAGCCGACTGGAAGAGACCCGTGTTTTTACCCACTCCAAAGAAAAGTGATCCATAGCATGCTCAAATTATAGAACAATATCATGCATGTCACTTGCAAGTAAGATTTTGGGGAAGCTCATCCAACAGTGGTTATACCAGTCCATTAACAGAGAGCAGCCTGGAGTGCAGGCCAGACTCGGGAGAGGATGTGGTGCAAGGGCTATCACCGCTGACGTCAAATTGACCTTGGCAGAGAATACCAGAAAAAAAAATTGCCTGTGTTTTATTGACAGTGTAAAAAGCATTTGGCTGTGTGGATCATAACCAAGTGAGGCTAACACCGAGAAGAATGTGAATTCTAGGAGACTTCATTGTGCTGATGTGGAATGCGCACAGGGGTCACGAGGCAGTCCATCCTTCGAACAGAACCAGGTTTAAAATCGGGACAGGTGGGCACCAGGGGGATGTCCTCTCACCATCTCTGTCCCATCTGGATTCTGGACAGATCGTCTGGGAAGCTGGGCCATAGGACAAAGGACCTGGCGTTGGGGTGGGAAGAAGGCTTACTAACACTGTGATGTGGAGGAGAAGATGAGGAGGGTCTGGAGCGCTTGTTGATGAAGATCGCGGACTGCAGCTCTCCATGCGCATGACAACTCGATGCCAAGGAGCGGAAACACCAACGTCTGCACCAATGGACAACATCACCATGAAAAACCGAGCAACAGACTGATGCGGTCAGAGATTTTCATCCACAGCCCATGCTCATAGAAGCAGTAGTCAATCAAATAAGTTGGTGATGGGAGACAATGGACCGTGTAAGACACAAAATACCAAGAATATATCATTGATCAAGGGCTCACGAGGGTCGGAGGGTGGGGGAAGGAGGAGAAAAAAGAGGCGCTAACGTCAAGGGCTCCAGCAGAAAGAAAGCGTCTTGGAAATGTCCATGGCCCCCTCTGTGCGATCGTAGGCTTCCTACCATTGAGTGATGGATTGTGATAAGATTCGTAAGAGCTCCCCAACAAAATGATTGACAAAAATAAAGAAAACATTTTTTACAAACCCCAATGACCTGTTGCATTGGCCACATCTGCTGCACAAAATCTCTTCACCTTGTTGGGAGACCAGGACGTCACTCTGAGGACTCAGGTGCCCTTGACCCAGCTGTGGTCCCTTCGATTGCTTGAGAAGCGTGTGAGGATTGAATCCTGAAGAAAAGAAAACAAAGAACTGATGTATTTAAACGGTGAGTCTGGCATGGACATGGAAAGCACCCTGCACTGTCAAAAGAACACACCGTGGTTGGAAGAAGCACTTCTCAGAGGGAAGGGTGATGGGACTTTGTTCCCTGTTCTCTGTCAGGAGAGATCAGTGCCTGGAGAAGGATGTCACGCTTGGGAAAGTGATGGGGCAGCAGGACACAGAAGGATCCTCCACCAATAGACAGTGGCTGGAACAACGGGCTCAAGATTCTGGCTGTGAGGACGGGCGACATAGGGCCAGGCGGACTTCCTTCAGTTGTACGTATGAGCCAGAGCCAATGTGGTGGCAGGCAGCGACAGTGGAGCCAAGCGCATGGTTATTAGTCAGTCCTCCATGGGGGGTGTTGTTATTTTTACAAACACAATGTCCTTGAGTCACTTCTGACCTTTCCAAAATCCAGACCAAGTCCCGTGGTCCAGTTGGTGCCGACACATTTGATAATACACAGTAGACTGCGCTGTGGGATTGGTTCTTAGACCCTTTTACTGGAGCAGAAAGCCTCCCCTCCCCACGGCCCCGAGCAGATGGTGGCCTAGCACCGTCCAGTCCTGTGCGAGCCCCATGATTGGTCCAGACGGTTGTCATCCACAGACATGGGCTGGTTTTCAAAAGTAGAGCACCGGGTCTTTCTTCCTAGCTCCTCTCAGACTGGAGGCTCTGCTGAAATCAGTTTGGCAGCAGGGCCGCACACAAGCCTACCCTGACAGCTGGTGGCAGCTATGCGGGCAGCAGAGAAGCCAACCTGAAACCTGGGGTCAAGCAAAGTCGGTCCCCTCATGGAAGGCGAGGACTGCAGTGGTGAAACCATCGCTGTCTCATAGCGAGAATTACTGATGCCACTCTTTCAGGCAGTAGGCAGGGGTTCCCAAGCTAGGGTCTGCAGACCCCAGGATTGGGTTGATGTGGGCAGAGGAACCCACCGCCACCACCTGCCAGGTGGTGTGCAGGGGCCTTCTCGCCAGAATCCTCAGGTTCTCACTCGACATCCATCCACCTTGCTCGCTCCATACTGGGAGAGACACTTAGCCCAGTCCAGGCTGTCCTTTGGGGAAGCTGTTTTATTTTTTTTTCATGCTCCCCAAATAAAACAGAAGTTCATTCCCTTAAAGGGTAAAAGGCAGTTTCTGGCAAAGCTTTCCAGTAATAGCCTTGGCCATATTCTGACTGGAGGAGGCAGCATCTCCGGTGCCTACTTGAGGCCCTGGGCAGCCCTGCCAGCTCCCTCCCCAGGAAGGCTTGCTCTCCTGCCCTGCCCTCGGTGGGCCCCTCATTCCTCTGTGTCGTTGTGTGTAGCACCAGGGTGGACAGGCAGTGGGGCTCCTCTCATGGAGTCCCCAGCTCCCAGGGAGTGCGCTCTCCTGTCTTCTCATTTGCTTGGGGTTCCAGAGCCTCAACAGGTCCAGGGCCACCTTCCATGAACCCATTTCTGGAAGAAGAGTGACCAATGTCTGCAGCTGCGTGAAGGAGCCATCCAGGCCCCATGGAGCCAAAGTCCCAGGCTCAGGAAGGTCCAGGCACCCAAGCTACTTCCTACCCACTCAGTCCCAACTCTTTTCTTCCCCATCACCCCCTAAAGATCTTCACAAGACTCAGAGGCTCTTGGAGACCCCCCATTGTCCCAAATTGGGCCACTGTGTCGTCTGCCTTCCTTCCCTCCACGGATCCCCATCTGTGCTCTGTCTCCAAGATCCAGCCAGGAAACTCCCCAGAGCCTGTTCCGACTCCTGTTCCCAGGCTGCGTCCTCCCCCAGGCTGGCATTGGAGCACACTTAATAATAAAATGAGCAAAACAACCCCATGCTTTGGCAGTGCCCACTGTTGTCCAGAGGCTGCCTGCAGGCCCAGTGTGAGGATGGCGGAGATGGGCCCAGGGGCTCAGGGGAGGGACGTCTGTGAGGACCCAACGGGTGTGTCCTGGCCTCTGGCCAGGGCTTGCAGCCTCCTCACGGGTTCATTCCCACTGTCGTGGCCCCCAGGGCTTTGGGGAAAGGAAGCCACGATGAAGGTGAGGTGACCTGCAAGACGACCTTGCTCGAGAAACCTCGCCCCGGTGTCCTGCTCAGACCAAGTGGTCACGGGCACCACAGAACCCCTCCTTGGGGTGCCAGGACTGCTCACTATGTCCTAATAGGGGAAGTAGGTCAGAGGAGGAAACAATGCTGGGTTTAGGATCCGACCTCAATCTCCTGTCAACTTGAGAGTATTAAGAGCGAAGGGGTGAGAGAGAAAAAAAAAAAAAGAGCGAAGGGGTGGAGCTTAGCCTGTCAATCAGGTCACAGTTCGATGACCTCATGTAGAGGGTTGATGCAGTTAAGTAGCTCCCTGGCGGCTGCACCCACTCCCTTTCTGCCTTCCCTTTCCTGCTGCTGAGGCACTCAGAGAGCTGGAGGAGTCGGGTTGAGACCCCTGCAGGCATTCAGACGCTCCCACCACCACCGGCTCCACAAGACTTTCCACCCACCGGCATTCGGCATCATTGCGTGTGCTGCGTGAGTCTAAGAGGAATTTACGGACTAGAATTGAGCATGCAGGCTGATATCGGACTTGACCTGGACTGGGCTGAGATGTCTTTTTAATATACAATGGCTGTTTGATAGAAAGCTCTTTCTTATCCATATATGAATCTCCCTGGATTTGTTTCTCTTGTCAAACCCAGCCTAACACACCAGCTGAGCGTTGAGGGGCTACTAGCTGAACCCGTGAGTGGAGAGGTTGCCACTTTAACCCACTGAGTGGCAGGAAGGGGAAAGGTGTGGCGATCGGCTCCCAGAAAGGTTCCCCAGCTCCAGAGCCCATTCCAACTCTGAGGACCCCGCAGGACAGCAGAGCAGCTCCCTGGGGTTTCTGAGGCTGTATAGCTCTACGGAAGCAGACTGCCCGCCCCCAACCCCCACCCACCTCTGTCCCAGAGCGGCTGGAATGAGACCCCAGCTGTTCTGTTTTGTGGCTGAATGCTTGACCCATGGTGCCACCTAGACAAACCAATGGGGGCCCTTCTAAGCGGTCAGTCACGGGGGTGTCTGTGAGTTGGAGTCACTGGCATCTAACCAGTCAGCCTCAGGAAGTCTCCGAGAGGCACACACGATGGCGCGCTCGCTGCTAAGAGACAGGCTGGTAATCCAGCTGTCCTAGAGACACCCGGAAGACACGCCCAGCGGTCTGGAGGTCACAGCTTCGGAAACCCCACAGAAACGTTCTCCTGTCTGAGCACTTGCCCTCTGAGTTTACAAAAGGCTCCCACGCAGATGGCATGACAGCCCAAAGTCCACGTGGTTCCTTCCTCGATCAGCTGTGTCCCCATTTAGATTAAGCCTTCACCGAATCCTTTCCGATCATTAACCAAGGATATAGAGACTCGCAGTCTCAGGCAGAGGGTTTGTAAGTTGATCTTCTTCCTTCAGCACCACTGGTTCCTGCTGCTATGCTACCTCCTGACATGGTGGAACGTCGACTAGTTCCTTTTGGTACAAACACTCTGTGTATTCCTTCCACCTTCTTTAGAAGCCTTCCTTCATCAGTCAACATTTTACCCATAGACTCTTTCAATATTGCAACCCAAGGTTTGAGTTCTCTCCTTCCGTTCTTGCAGTGGAAGATACTGAGTGTGTTCTTCCTTTTTGGTGTTCTGTCTCTAGGTGTTTGCACATTTCATTATGATGTTTGACTTTGTCTCCTTGCGCTGTCTTTTTAAATGTTCTGTTCAGGTGTGTGTCAGTGTGGGTAGGCTAGCGAAACAAATCCAGGAAAACTTACATATGCATAGGAAAGAACTTTATATCAAAGAGTAATCGTATATTAAGAAAACATCCCAGACCAGCCCAGATAGAGTCCGTAAGTCTGATCTTAGCCTATATGTCTGAAAGCAGTCTGTAAGTTCCTCTTCACACTCATGCAACACATGCAATGACGCTGAATGCAGGAAGATCACAGGCCACAGGCTGGAAAATCTTGTGGATCCAGGGGCGGTTGAAGCATCTGAACGCTGGTGTGGGTCTCCACATGGTTCCTCCAGCTCCAGGGCTCTGGATCCATCAGCGTAGCTCCCTGTGACTTGTCAACAGGGTTGTCAAGCAGAGAGAAAATGTGTGTGTGTGTGTGTGTGTGTGTGTGTGTTCCACCTACAGGGAGGAAGACAGAGTTCCCAGAATCCTCAGGAGAAGGCCATGCCCACACGGAGGTCTCATTGGCTATGACCTGATGGACAGGCCAGACCCCACCCCTTTGCTGAAATTGATAGATTATGTAGCTGCCACAAATTGCTTGACTTCACCCTTTTTTTCCTTTTGCTATTCTATGATGAAGAGCAAATTTCAGTCTCTTCTGACATCCACTTTGATTTTTCCTTTCCTCTTTCTCTTTTTACATGACCTTCTCTCTCTTCTTAGGGTGGCTGAGTCAGAACCAACAGGGTGGCCCCTAACACAGCACCCAGAGCCAGTGTGCTTTGCAAGGCAGATTGCCTCTACCTTCTCTAGCCAGCGGGGGGAGAGGCAGTCACTCCTAGGGACTTTCTCAGGTGTGACCTTGATGGAAGTTACCATACGGGGGATAGTGCAGGAGGGTCACAGAGTCACGAGTCATACCCTCTCAGTTGTGCCCTGACTGCCCGATCTGAAAGGCCTTAGAACCGTGGTTCTCAACCTTCCTAATGCCGCGACCCTTTAGTACAGTTCCTCATATTGTGCTGACTCCCAACCATAAAATTATTTTCATTGCTACTTCATAACTGTCATTTTGCTACTGTTATGAATCATCATGTAAATATAGGTAGGATGCATTTTCCTGGTTACAGAGGGAGCATAATGAAAGCATCATGATTAATCACAAAGACAATATATAAGAATATATTATGAAATATTTATTTCTAATGACAAATCAATGAAACTTTGTCCTGAAGCATGGTGTAGCACGGTAACAGTCTTCATGACAGGTACTCATAGGTGTGCATATCTGCATATGAGCGGAGGTGCCTGGAGACAGATAAAGGAGTGATGTCTCGGTTCCTAAGGCCATCAGAAATATGTTTTCTCATGGTCTTAGATGACCCCAGTGAAAGGGCCATTCGACCTCCACAGGGGTGGAGTCTCAGCCCCCAGATTGAGAACCACTGCCTTAGACCATCTTGAAAGATCTTCTATCTAACACAAAGTCGATATCCCTATCATGGTCCTGGTCCTGTTTCTGTAGTCCCACCTCTAACTGTGATGGCTCAATATGCCGCCAACCACGAGTGTGTGGCAGTCCCTCAGTGCCAGGCCCTATTTAACTGGTGTCCTGTCTGTGACGCCTCAGATGCCATTTAGAGCTCATGCTGGCTGCTCCCGCATCCAGAGGAGGTATCTGTATCTTTGTGTTGTCTTTGTCTCCTTCGAGCTATGCGCCCTCAGACACGACTCTGCTGATGTGGGGTTTTCCGGAATCCAAATCGGGGTGTGGCCACTCACCACCAAGTAAGCGCTCTGGAATTCCATTTCCTCCTGCCATCATCACACAGCGGGTGGACTGAACTGGTGCCTCCCTCCCTGCCTCCCTTTTGGCGTGGTTGTGAGGGTTCCATTGCCTCATGCTTACAAATCATGTCAAAAGCAAGCTGGCACTCTCGAAGGAAGGATGGTAATGATGTTGTCAGCTCATTCCTCCTCAGCCCTGTCTTCTGACGTGGGCCTCCGTGAGTAATCCCATTTCACTTTCACAGAGGAGGGGAGGCAGGCCCAAAGATGCCCGGTAATTTGACCCGTGCTGCACAGATGGTATTGGCCAGCCTCCACGTAAGCTGCTTGGCATAGAGCCTAGAACATAACATCACAGTGACATAGAAAAACCGAATGACTGTCTTGCTGCCTTGCTCAGGATTCTAACCCTGTAGGACGGAGTGGCCTTGCCCACCTCCCGGGGCCCCCAGGGCTGTCATCTTCCCAGAGGCAGAAACATGCATCTTTTGACTGGAGGCTTTTTTCCCTGCTAAGCAGGCTTCTAAGAAGCAATCGCGTCTTGGTGGTTTGCTTTAAAGTGGGGTGGGGAGGGGAAGACCTCCAGCCCCTGGCCCTGACTCAGAAGGGGAATTGACTCAGCCCGGATTCGAGGCCATTCTGCCCTGCCCCGGGTTCCTGGGTTTGGGGCCAGCCCTGGCCGCCTCGGCTCCACTCAGTCACTCCAGACTCTGCCGAGAATCCCTGCTGTTGGAGCTGGAGGGGTCTTGAGTGGCGCAGGGAGGCCCACGCAGCTCTCTTACCAGGTGGGAGAGGAACACGCTTTGTGCTTCCCCAGCACACGCCTGTGCCTCGGAGCTCACAAAGATGCTTTTCTTAGGCCTCTGGCACGTCACTGGTGCCGAGTGTAAGCTTGGTTGGTGGGCGAGGCAGGCGGGGGGCTAGGGGGGCAGGGGGAGGGGGGACGACTGGACAGACGTGGCTTCAACAGGGCCCTGGGATGGGCTGCAGGCTCCCTGCCTCTCGCTCCCTTCCCAATAGCTTTGTTCAGGAAGCATCGCCCAGCCCAGATGGTACGACTCAGACGCAGGGCTCAAAGGTGAAGTGACTGTCATGTTGACAGGGCATCTCTCCAGCTATTCTTCCCGGCGGTAGTCGTCCACATCAATCCATTCTTTAATCCTGGTTGCAGGGGCCCTTGAAGGCCTGTCATTGTCCCCAGGAAAATCAACGACTTATCCAAAAGCATCTGGGTGACAACCCCGGATCCAAGCACAGGTCTGTGGGCGCCGCCAGCCGTGCCTTCTGCCTCACAATGCCAGTGCTGGGGTGACACGCCACCTCTTTAGAAACACCAGGCATCCACCTCCCCAGCTCCTCTCGCTCCCCTGGCTGTGTCGCTTCAGGCAACTCCCCTGATGTGTCTGTACCTCGCAGACTGTCTGGAAAGGCAGGCTTGTGCCATCTTGGAACCAATAGCAACCATTCCTGACAATGGGATCCCAAGGCTGCCGCGCGCGCACACACACACACACACACACACACGTTGTTGCTGAATAATCTCTAAAGGAAGGTTCCAGCTCCTTCCTCTCTCTGGTCTGTGCGTGTTATTGTCAGGCGGCTGCTATTGCCAGTGTGGCTTGCTGCTGAGTCAGGGTGGAGGCTCCCCAAGCCTGGGACCTTCCAGAAGGGCATTACCAGGCCCTCTTTCTCTTGACGGATGTGCGCCGCCCACCTTTCAGCTGAGAGGGGAACACTTAGAACCGTGTGTGCCACCCAGGGGCCCCGCCACCTCTCCAAATGTACCAAACGGCCTTGCACCAACTCTGGGACGCGTACCTGGAACGTTCCAGCTCAGCCTGCTCCTCTTGTGGATCTTCTCAGGCCTCTTGTGGCAGGCCCATCATCTGGTATCAATTTGTGCCTGTTCAGAGTGAAGGGGTAGAGTCTAGCCTGTCAATCAGATGGCAGCTTGATGACCTCGTTTGGAGGTGCCTGGAGATGAGCAGCTCGTTGGAAGCAGGACGGAGACTTTCTCCCTGCGAGACATTCCTATCGACAAGCCACATGGAGCTAAGCTGATGGAGCAAAGCCTTGGAGCTCGAGGAGCCACGCGGAGACCTCAGCCAGCGCTGAGATGCTTCCACCGCCACTGGATCTGTAAGGTGTATGGAGAGGAGAAATATACCTTTGATCCTTGCTTCCATGCGATAAAGGATTTAACCCAATACCTGGTTTGGGATCCAAACGAGTTTTAGGAGGGTTAAAAGAAGACTCAGGTTCACACAGGCACCCACGAGACCTCTCACCCCGTCTGCCGGCCGGGAAACTGCTTGAGAGAGAGAGGCGGTCGGCTCTGGACCACAGCCTGGCAGTGCTACATTACAGAGCAGCCGCTGGGAAAATAGCCCACCAGAGCCAAAATCCTTGGTGTTTTCAAATCTTTCATGGAGGGGGGTGGGGGGAGTGGGTGGGTATGGTTGAAGACCCTAGTCAACCCCCTTGGCTGAACTGAATCCACCTGGGCCAGGTGAGCTGCCCAACCCAGGTGCAGCATTCTTGGCCAGAAACCCAGACCTTTGAGCATGCGCAGTGTGCCAGGACCTTTGAGCAAATGCAGCGTGCCATCCTTTGCTGGCCGATAGCTCGGATTTTTCAAGCAGTGCAAAAAGAACCCCCTTTTCCATACACTATCAGATCCACCCACCGGCCTGTGATTTTCCTGCATTTGGTGTCATCGCATGTGTTGTGTGAGTCTGAAGAGGAATTTATAGACTGGTATAGGGCATATTTACTAATTTTGGACTTATGGACTTAATCTGCACTGTGCTGCGATGTTTTCTGAATATACAATTACTCTTTGATATAAAGTTCTCTATTACACACACCCAAGCGTCAAAGAATTTGTTTTTTGAATCAGCCCAGACTAATAGACCTCTGCTGGGCCAGGCTGGGGAGGGAGGCAGGGTGCATGCTTTGGGGGAGGATAAAGGTGGGTCCAACTTCTGGGGTGGTGCTTCTATTTCTAAAAGGAGGGTTCTAATAGGCTCGTATTGGGGATCTTACAACACAGGGAGTCTGAAGAGCTGAGCACCAATTACTTGACCTGAGGACGAGTGGTATGCCTGGTCTGTGTGTTTCTCCACCCCCACTGGGCCGAGAGTGCTGCTTTTGAAAGAAGAAACAAGAGCTCTTTCTGGCGGGAGCTGCCAAGTGCAGTGCCTGGTGCCTATAAGTGCCTGGTGCAGAGTAAGTGCCTACTCCATCAGTGAGCCTGCATTTGGGGTTGCTGGACTTCCCTAAGTGCCCCCACAATCCATGTGATTGGCAGAGCAGGGGTCTGCCTGAGCCTCCAGAGAGGGGGTGAGAATGCAAATGACCTGAGGCCCAACCAAGGCCTATCCCCCCACTACGAGCACACCTGTCTGTCAGCTTGTCATGCTGTGGTGTCAGGGAGTCCCATCCGTTCGGAGGCCAGGATAAAAATTAAAGATGGTGGCCAGCCACCTACTCAGTCAAAGAGTCCTTGGTGTAGGATGACTAGAACAAGCAGCCTCTCAGGGTGGAAGCCAGTCCCGAGGCTATAAGGTGCTCATAGTCTTCCTTCTCCATCACCATGCTGGGTTCGCCTTTTCCTCCACCGCACTCCCAGGGGTCTGGGCTCCTGGCCTCATGGATCGTCCCAGATTGTGAGTCTCTGGGGTCCCATCCTTCATCGTCTTATCCTTGTCAACCTGTGACTGCTGCAACTGTCTGTCCGTCATGGACCGCAGAAGTATTCAGGGAGGCCTAGGGAAGCCACTGTCTTCTAGACCTGCCTTCCCCTGCCCCAAGGTACAGCAGAGGCCAGCTCCTTGCCAGAATCAAGAGCTGTCCTGTCAGTCATGGGACTCCCGTCTCTGCTTACTAGCCACTGACCTGAAGAGCCCACTTTCTGGTCGCCAAGTCTGATGACCACGCCGTCAGTGAGGGCAGCGGGTGTGATGCTCCGAGGCAGGGGGTCAGGGCTGTGGGCTGCAGTGATGAAGGGAGCTGGACCATTTGTGTAGCCTACTTCTCAGATGTCCTTGTGCTGCTCTTTCCTCAAGAGAACGCTGTTGCTTCCTCGGTGGATGACACCGGGTCGGAAGGCAGCCAGCATCAGCCCTCTGCCCACCAGCTCGCAGTGGTTTGGGTTTTTTGTTGTTTGGTTTTCCAATCACTCAGCCTAACGGTATATACCTGCATACATTCCCAATTCTATAGATCAGTATACAGACTTCCATTCAACTCCTCCCTAGCAACCCATCCCTCCCCTTTCTTTGCGCCCCTTGGCCCCCTTCTCTAATCGTGGATGGAAGGCTCTCTGCGAATAGGGTTTGCTTTATGGCATTCATGAGGTCATTATTGGGCCTGGGAGAGTCCAATCACTTTGGAGTTGTCACAAGAGCAGATCAGAGCCTGACCGAGGAACCCAGCACCCCTGCCAAGGGCTACTGCCTCGGGGCAAGAGCCTGCCCGGAGACTGTGCCTCCAGGAAGACCCTCCCTCTGAGTTCTTTCGCCCTGCCTGGTGACAGTTCTGCTACCAGGTGATGGTGGTGACAGCCCACCCTCACACTCAGAGTTCGTTCAAACAGTGCTGCCACAGGCTGGACAGGCAGTGCACAGCTGTCCCCGTGACTCCATGGGGAACATTGAGTGGCACTTTTGAAGGGGCCAGGAACCCTTGTGGCGGAGAGGTTAATGCTTTGGGCTGCTAACCTCAAGGCCCGCAGTTCAAAACCACCAGCAACTCCTCGGGAGAAAGAAGAGGCTTTCTACTGGCACACAGTGACCCACTGGGTCACCGTGCATCAGCGTCTACTCAGTGGCAGAGTTGGTTTTTGTCTTGAAGGAAAGAGAGCGGGTAAAGGTGGGGACAAGGGTTCATTTGGGCCTGCCTGGGCCTCAAAAAAGCAGAGAAGCTGGGGTTTCAGTGCAAGGAACAGCTCAGCCTTCTGAGCGGAGCCCTCAGACGGAGACATCTGTGAACCCACAGGCCCTCCCAGAGGAGCTTCCAGGGCCAGAAGCAGGGTGCCGACCCTTGCTTTCTCCTCCCCTCTGCACAGTGCACTCCGGCTTCCTCAGCTCCAGCTCCAGGGTCCCTAGGTTCCTTGTGATGTCACTGCTGGTTGCCATGGAGACCAGGTTGCTGGGAATGTCAGTGTGGGTCTGCCTGGAGCTCAGCAGAGCAGGGAGGATCAGGCAGACAGGGAAGGGAGTGAGCGTGGGAGAGACGCCCTGGGCAGACTCATCAACACCTCTCCCCGAGGCCCCAGACAGCCCCCACCCCCAGACTGGCCACACGGGGTCTCCTGAGCCTCCCCACTCAGCTGAGCTCTGACGGCAGAGAACTCAGGAGGCAGCCTGCGCCAGCCACCCCTCCCACCTGAGCATCCCCATGGTAACGCTAAGGCCGGTCCTCATGGGGGTGCTCCCCCTCCCTCCAGGGGCCCCAGACTCAGGCAGGGCCAGGTGCAAGTGACTGCTCAGTCCTATCAGGGTCTCCAGGGGAAATGGAAAAGCCCAGAAGAGTCTTTCTGGAAAAATCCAATCTGTCCTCAAGAGAAGATGACCCTCAGGGCTAGTGGCCCCTCCCGGTGCTGATCCTCTGGTGGGGAGGGGGAGGCAGGGTTTGGAGAGTGGCAGTGGGCTCCCTGGGGCCACAGGCAGTGACTTCCTGCTTCTGGAGGTGACATAGGGTCTCCCTGGTCACCCAGGTATAGATGCCGGCAGGTCACAATGAGACCGGCCCATGGACAATCTAGCTCTCAGGAGACTCTTGGCAGCCTTTGGGGCTCCCTCTTCCTAACGTCTGTCCTCAGGAGAGACTCATCCCTGGAGAGGGTAGTCATCCTTGTGTAAAGCAGAGGGCAGAGGAGAAGAGGAAGGCCCCCAAGGTGGACGGGACGGACACAGTGGACTGCACCAGACCAGGGGGGAGGGTGGCCCAGGGCCCGGCACTGCCTTCTTAGATGTCCCCACGTGACTGTGAGTCAGGCCCATTCAATGACACCTAACTGCAGCAGCCACTCCCCAACAGCCAAGCGCCAAGCTTCTGCCCCTTCCTGGGGCCTTGCCTGATCCCCACGCCTTCTTGCAATGCCTGCCATGTCCCCACACCCTGCTGGGTACCCCAGGAGACCCCTATGTGGCAGTCACATAATCAGGTGTCAACGTGTGAGGGGGTGGAGTCTAGCCTGTCTTTCAGTCCACAGCCAATGAGGCCTCTGGTGGGCATGGCCTTCACCTGAGGATTCTGGGAACCCCTGTCTTCCCCCCTGCAGGTCAGAGATACTCTCTCTGCTTCTTATTCCTGCTGATAAGACACACAGAGCCACCTTCGAGCCCTGGGGCTGGAGGAGCCACATGAGGGCCCCTCCCTGCCAGTGCTGAGATGCTTCCACTGCCACTGGATCCACAGGACTTTCCACCCACGGGCCTGTACTCTTCCAGCATTCAGCATCATTGCATGTGTTTTGTGAGTCTGAAGAGGAATTTATAGATTGGTACTGGAAGTATGGGCTAGATCTGGACTGGGCGTGGATGTTTTCTTAACTATTTAATTGTTCTTGCATATCAAGCTCTGATATACATGTGAGTGTCTATGGATTTATTTCCCTAGTCCACCTGGACTCACTCACCCTACCTCTTCTGCTGGGCCCTCTCAGGAAACCCTCACTCCTGGCCTGGCCTTGGCCCTCGGACTGGGTGCCTGGGCAGCCTGGATGCAAAGCCCATCACCACCCTTGTCTCCAGGTGCGGCCCTGGACAAGCCACCATCCCTCTCTGTTGCCGAGCAACCCGAGCACAACAGGACACAGCACTGCCCGGTCCAGCTCGTCCTCGACCCTGTGGCTCCCCTCCAGGCCGCTCCTGCAGCCACAGGGTCACTCTGTCTCAGAGTCTCTCTGACTGGTTTCCTCTGGCCTGTTGTGAGGATCCCATCATCCCTGTTGGCATCTTTCCTCTCTGCAGCTGACTGCACTGTGGCTTGGACCTCCAGGCCCCACCTCTGAGCCCAGAAGCTCTGTGCCTCTGTTGACACACCTGTGTGTGTCACCTGGGGCCTCCCAGGGCCTCTGCTGCTGGCACAGGGTGATGTCGAATCGCTGCCAGTCCCAGCTCATCCCTGATGGCCCCGCTGGAAGGGAACCACCTGGAGCCCATGCCCTGCTCTGGGTTAGGCTCTGAGATGGACACTTCACATCTGTTATCCTGCCTAATTCTCAGCAGCCTGGGAGAGACGTGGGATCAATGTTTCGTTGGGTCACACGGTCCCATGCTCTGCATACACCATCTAGGATAGAAAGCAAGTCCAAGTCCAGGAACCCTGGACCCAGCCGCTCCGGATTTCCTGCCTTTGCTTCTCGAGAGCAAGTTCTTGAACCTCTCGTGGTGAAAGTTGCCTCTCTCCTCATCTCTAAAACAAGGCAGCGACACCGCCTCCCTGTACTAGACATGGAAGTGCTGAGCTGGCGCCTGCCTGACACCAATCACATCTCCTCCCAGAGTCTGGCTTCCTTCCCCTGTCGAACAGGGCCCTGGTTACGGGTCAGACCACTAACTCATCACCGCCAGGCCATCGGTTCCAATCCACCAGTCCCTCCTTGGGAGCAAGATGAGGCTTTCTGCTTCCGTAAAGATTTACAGACTCAGAAGCCCTGGGCAGCCACTCCACACTGCCCTGCCGGTCTTCCTGAGGCAGACTCGCCTCGCTGGCAGTGGCTCACTGTGGACTGCGGGCTGCAGGGCCTTTCCTGAGAGCCTGCTTCACGGGGCTGCAGCGGGCTCCAGGGGCTGATGTTCAGAGCAGGTTGCCACGTCCTCCTCTGGGGCCAGCAGCCCGGGGGCAACTGCTTTGCTGCACGTGGTGACAAAAGAAGAGAGTAAACTGCCGTTGATCTAAAGAGGGACGAGGAGAATATGAGCAGGAGAGTGTCTGCCTGGCAGGGAGAACCTGCCATCGAGCTATTGCAGTCAACTGTGAGGCCTGAGGGAGGGCCCTGCTGACGCAGTGGGGCTGCAGCGGGCCACAAGTCACAGGGGCTGGGAGTTCGAAACCACCAATCACTCTGAGGGAGAAAAAACGAGGCACCCCTAGCCCCCGCTTCCCTCTGCCTGATCCCCAGGGACCGTGCATGGTGCCCACATGAACACCTTGGAGGCCAGACTGGGCATGTCTCCATGACTAGACTTCAGCGGGGAAGAGGCTGAAGGCAGCAGGAGGTGCTGGCTGCTTCCTTGGGGGTCTCTGACCGTAGCTGCAGGGTGGACAGCGAGGCACTGGGAGGAAGCAGGCCCACATGGCCTTTCTGTTTCCTAAATGCCCGGTCTCTGCTCAGTGGGGGCAACACGGAAGGAGAAATGTGTCGCCCAAGGCAGAGGGACTGTGCTGACCACCGGAGGCTCCTGGGGTCAGGCGGGAGGTGGCCTGCTGGGGGTGGTACTCAGCAGACCCCTGCCCTCCCCCTCTAGCCACACATGTGCAGCCATATTCACACTCACAGATGCACATGCATGCACACACAAACACTCCCGCAGGGACACACTCACCCCTTCCCTTCCCCTTCCCCCACACACTGGTACACACATAGGTGATACATACACACATACAATATGCATATTCACACTCACATGCTCCCACCCACATCCTCACATACATTTACACGCAGACACTCACACCCACACATAGGGGTACGCACACACACACACACACACACACACTCCTCTCATCAGCTATCAGGACCCTGCAAACACCCTCCACAGTGTCCTCAGTAAGGGCTGGTGAGCAAGGCAGGCTCAGGCAGCCCCAGACACAGAGGCCTTTGGGGGGGATTGAGGACAGGCATATGGCATGTCCTCTTCCTGAATCTCATTCCCAGGCAGAGCCCTAATGCCCTTTATGGAGTTCAGACTCTCACACACACTTCAGCTCTCGGTCGCACGGGGCTTCTTTCCCTTGGAAAAAGATTGAACAAATCTGCAATCATCAGAACACCCTTGGGAGACAGCGCCCAGCTGGGTCTCAGGACGGGTGTGAGGCAGGGAGGTGATGGCAGTGAGAGGGATTGGGGTGGGGGGGGCATTTGGACATTTGGCATCTACAGGGACACCCCAATAACAACAGCAGGAGCAGGTATCACTAAGCTAGCTTCCACTCGGGGTCCCTCCTGTGTCAGAGGAAAAGGGGCAGGCTGTGTCGGGGTTCCAGGCTGCCAGGTCTTCTGTCCAAGGGACCCACCTTTGGGACCAGCAGCCCCAGAGTTCAGTCACCACAGGAGAGAGTGAATTGCTGATTCTAAAGAGAGAGGTGGCGGGTGTGAGGAGGAGGGGAGGGGCGTGTGTGCGTGCACAGGCAGACAGGGTCTTAGAAGAAGCAGAAAGGACTGTTAGGCTGGGGTTGATTGAAGGAGGGAAAAAAGGAGAGGAGCTTTCTAGTAATTCCCAGCCCCTCCCCCCTGCCTGTCAGAGGGGGGTTTGACAAAAAGGTAGGGGAAGAGGTGATGCAAGACCTCCCCCCCTCCATTTCCAGGAAACCATGACCAGCTATCTGGCTAGCCTGGGGTGCCGGGATGGCCCTGGGCCTGGTGCTGGGCTCCTTCCATCCGTCTCTCCCCCCAGGCCAGCCTGGCCCAAACTGCTGCACAGAAGGGCAGCCTGCCTGACCCGGCTCTAAGTGGGTGGTGCCCAGACTGCTCCTTCTATTTTGAACTTTTAATTGCAGTTTCACAGAACAAATGGTCCCTTTTCCAGTCAACCCTTCCCACACATTCTTTTGACATGAGTGTGGTCCCCTCCAAGGACAGGCCTCTCCACGTCCCCCCCACCCCGCCCCCACCCTCCTGTTTCCATCTGTCCTTCCCTGTCTCTGAGCTTCCATTGGAAACAAATCCGACCCTTGGGGTCTCCTGTCATTGACACCAGGACTGCTGTTTGCTCTGTAGGTCTGCCCAGTGTTTGACTGAAGGTTGACCACCCCATCAGACCCGTATGATGGATTTGTTTTTTAGTGATTTGAAAATTTGTTCTAGTTTTGGTCCCTCCCCACTCCTTCCAGGACCACTTCTGGCTCCTGTCTGGAGAGTGTGGGTTGGGACTGGAAGTCGGGCACCATCTAGCTCTTTGAGTCTCAGATTCATAGAAGTTGGCATTCCCTCCATCCATCAGTCCTACAGACCAACTGTTTGCTTGAATCAGATTTTCTTCGCTCCTGTTCGACCTGGATGGAGAGAGACTGAGCCTTGGATTGTGATCCTGGTGATGTCAGCAGAGAGGTAGTGTGGGTTCCGACCCACATCCCTGCCTGCCTAGTTCTGTTGGCTGCAGTCAGGTTGGCCTGTGAGAAAATCCATACCCGGGATCGCACCCAGGGCCCACCAGAGAGCCTGGGCACCATAGAGGAAAGGAGGGGCTTCTGGCCTGTCAATCATCGACTGATAGGGATAGAATCAGGAGCAGCTCTGTATCCACAGGGCAGAGGTCAGAACAGGTCCCTTGATGTGGCAGTGGGGCCAGCTCTAGAAGGCTGTCTACCCTGCTGCACTGGCCTGCTTCCCCCAGGGAAGGGAAGGCACATGTCCACATGCCTGCAGGTTCTGGGGGGAGCGTCTCTGACGGAGACACTAGGAAACACGGGGAGCTGTCTCTCCCACCCAGCAGCAGGCACACACCAGTGTGAGCACACTGAGTCACGGCAGACGTGGAGATGTCCAGGGGAATCTGGGACAGGCTGCTAAGGCCAATTGATTGTTGTGGGGTGAAGAGGTGGCTAGCACCCCTGGGGGTCCCCAGATATTGGCAAGCTTTCAAAGGCCTTCTCTGAGCCCCCAAGACCCACCCACCCTTCTCAATCAGCTGACTGGCTGGCAGGGAAGGGAGGTTCCTCAGGGAGGGATTGCATACCTACTAGCACCCCCACTCTCATGATGACTCACCACCAATTAGTGGATGAGGGGCTGGTAGCCAGGGTGGGCGGAGGATGGGACCTGGGGAGGAAGGGAAGCGGGTGTATTTGGGTGAGAGCTGGGGGAAGACAAGGCCCTGAGAGGGTGCAAGGACAGGGAGGACCTGCGCGTCTCAGAGTCAACTCCGTCCCAGTGGTGGGAAGACCGCACAGCAAGTCTTGTGGAGACAGATGGGGGGTGGGGGTGGGTGGGATGGAGGCTGGAGCCGGGGCCTGTGGGGATGTTAGAAGTGCGTGGACGTGGCCTTCCTCACCCCAGGCGGAGGAGACGCCAGTGGAGGCAGCCGCTCGGGTGAGCACAGACACGGCATGCTCAGCACCAGTGTCCCCCATGGACGACCACATCAGGCGGATAAAAACACACAAGTCAGAGAGGGTACAGGGAGCAGCTCTGACAGCTCAAGGCCACCGGGCTAGGGCGTAGCAAGGCCAGCATCAGGGCCCGGCAGTGTTTGTGGCTCCAGCAGCTGGAGTTCTGAGCCTGTCCCTACAGCCTCCTGGGATCTGAGCCAGTATTCATCACCCTGACGGCACTGTGGATATTAACACCCCTTTTTACAAATGAAGAAACTGAGGCTGGGGAGATGTGCACAGCCGTAGTCTCCCCCCCCCTTAAAAACACACACACACACACACACACACACCACACACACACACACACACACGGTGTGACCTTCAGACAGGGAAGTCCTTTCATCCTGGCCACGACCATGGGGGAGTCGATATTATTATGCCTGTTTTCACAGAGATGAAGGCAAAGGGCAGAGAGATCAAATATCCGACCAGGATTTGACCCAAAAACATCCTTCAAGGCCGGTATGTTGCCAATCGTCACATCCCAGGAAGCTGCGACTTCAGACCCACATCCCAGGACCCGAGACCCACCCTCCACCCATTCCTGTTCCGGGGAGCCTGGCCCAAGGGATGAGACGGGCAGGGACCATTAGGGTCTTCTTCCTGCCGAGCCCAGCCCCTGGGACTGCAGGCAGTGCTGCTACTTCCAGGGAGCAGGGCTGCTTGGCTGTTTGGAGGCCAGAGGCTGAAGCAGCCCAGTCTGGGGCTGTAGTGTCCCTACCCCTCATGGCCTGTGAGCTCTGTTCACCTGCGGAATTGGTTTCCTCATCTGTAAAAGCAAACAGACTGTCATCCCAGCTCTAGGCATCAAGGTGAGGACAGACGGAGGAGGCTCTTGGTATGACGCAGCCCCCCAGAATCTGGCCCTGCAGGTGGGGTGGGTGGGAGGGAATATGCTTACTGAGGACTGCTCCCCGGAAGCAGGGCAGGGGGAGGGCAGACAGAGAGGCAGCCTCCAGATCCTCCTGCAGGTCCAGTTTGCTGTAGAGTTGACCTGGATCAAGGCTGAGCCTTCCTGGGTCACTGCTGGTATGTGTGTGTGTGTGTGTGTGTGTGTGTGTGTGTGTGTGTGTGTGTGAGAGAGAGAGAGAGAGAGAGAGAGAGAGAGAGAGAGATATGACCAAGCCTTTCCCTGGTCAGTGTCTGACTGTTAGCAGCCAATGCACAGCTGAGCTAAGTCAAACCCACAGCCTGCAGGTCCGTTCCGACTAACAGTGACCCATCGGTGTCTGAGGAGACTGGGAACATGGGAGCAGACAGCTGGCTCTTTCCACCCCACCCCCCCATCCCGGGGAGTAATTGGTAGAGTGGAAAAACCCCATTTGTAGTAAGCAGTCCCATGCTTACTGCAGATGCCACCAAAGCCACCCCAAACAACCCCAAATCCCCGCCTTGCTGCCACCCCGCGTTGTTGAGTCCACCTCATGGAGACCAGACCTCTTTAGGGGCCTAGGTGTCAGAAGCAGACAGTCAAGTCTGTCCTGAGAAATGGCCGGTGGGTCTGAAATGCCAGCCCTTGGCCTGCGGCACCAGCAAAGCCGTGTAAAACGACAGCACAGGTACAGACATCACTGCCGTGGAGCCAAGACAGATGCACAGTGGATCTGGAGGACCACGGAGCACTGCCCCTGTGGGCTTCCCAGGGGCTCAGTCTTTCTAGAGGGAAAGCCTCATTGTTCTCCCTGGACAGGGCTCCTGGTTTTGAACCACTGAAGTCCCCGCCCAAGACAAAACCACTTTACCACCTTGAGAGAGACACGGACTAGAGACAAAAGAGGGGTCATCGTAGTGAGCTCAGACTGGACCTGGCCCCCAGACTGAACTCACCTAGTCGAGGGGGAGACTGCAGAGCTGGGGTCACCTGTGGGTCCTCGACAAGGGACAGGGGGAGCTGAGAGCCCTCTTCAGTTGAGTTCAGCTCCCTGCCTGCCCTGTTCCCTCCGCTGTCTTCCACACATCTCCCGGGAAGTGGCCCTCTATCCCTCACCTGCCCAAGAAGGTGACTTGGCCTGGGCTCTGCTTCTAAAGAACTGGCCAGAGTCACCGGGCAGTGACAGCCAATTCCCAACTCGCCCGGGTTCCCTGGACAGGACGCCAGGGCATGGGACTGACCCAACCTCAGAAGTCAGTTGCTGACTCCTACTGACCCTCCAGGACAGACTGCTGTGTGAGCCGCAAATCTTTTCTGGAGTGGACGATGGCCCCCTCTTTCTCCTGCTCAAATGCTGAGCCTGTGTTGGTGCTGGGTGCCACCGGGTCGGTTCTGGCTGGCGGCGAGAGGACGCACAGCTGAGCTAAGCACTGCCCGGTCCTGTGTCGTCCTCCCAATCCTTTGAGCTCCCTGTTGCCACCACTGTGTCGGCCCGTCTCTTCACCCCCTAAAAACCAGCCAATAGAAACAAACTCCCTGCCAGAGAGGCCATTCTGACTCCCCAGGGACCTCAAAGCCAGCGCAGGCTTGTCCGGTGGGCACATCCCCCATGGGAGTAGAAAGCAGAGTGGTTAGGGGGTTCGAACTTCTGGCCTTGCCATTAACTCACTGCGGCACCCAGGCCCTCGTCTTACCTTGAGTCATCGGCCAAGTCTATGCCGCGACCCTGGCTGTGTCCGCATGACTCACAACAGAACAGCAGCGACAGGCAGCCCTCCTGCCACCGAGTCACGCGACGTACCAGAACAGCTACGCCAACAACCAGAGACGTCGTTCGTCTAAGACTGCCCGTCTTCTCATTTTACAGAGCAGGACACTGAGGCATTGTGGGGGGTGGGGGGCAGCTGGCTGGTCTCACACAGCAAGTCCCAGGCCCTAGATGGCCAGTTCTGGCCCCTTCCCCCTCTGCTGCTGCTCAGCTCAGAGTCCATCAGAGGGGTGCTGGGAGCCTGTGTCGGGGGTGAGGGTTTTGAGGGCGGTCAGAGCACCTGCCAACTCTGCATGGCTTCCTCTCTCTGCTCTTTGGGCCTGCTCTTGGCAGCGCCCTGAAGTCCCTTTGTGAAGAACCTGCTTTGAACAGCCTGGCGGTGGTGAGGCTTTGAATTCCCCCAAGAGCTCTCTTGCCTCATATCCTGGCAGCCTGGGGAAGCAGGTGCAGAGAGTGGCGCCTGGGATGGGTGAACGGGGGTGGGGGGTTGCTTTTCCTGGAGGGGAGGCTGGCGGGTCAGAGCAGAGGCCAGGTCTCTGACATGGAGGCGCCAGCACAGAGACCTACCCAACGCCTCTGCTGCTAGTCTTCTGTCTTCACTGCCCCCCGTGCCCCGCCCTGCTCAGCGTCCCTTTGTCTGTAACCGCAGACATCCACCTCTTCCCCCCTGTTGTGTACTGAGTGAGGCCCCAGGATGTCTGAGAGGCCCCTGCGCAGCTCACCCAAAGGGTCCCTGGTTATCGTGGTCAGTGATATGATCAACATGATCAATACGATTAAGGAATGATTCATAGTCTGCACTGGACACCCAAAGGGCCCTGGTTTTCATAGTGAACACCTGGGGTATACACTCAGAAAACCCACAGGTAGAACCAACCATCTGCTCGGGGAGAGTGTCCTGGAACCTTCTATTCCATCCTGCAGGGTCCCAGAGTCAGAACTGAGTCAGAAAAGCCCCATCCATCTAGGTGAATTAGCAAGGTGTCCACAGCATGGAGTCCACGCTGATGGTGTGGACCGTGAGGACAGTGCAGGAGCAGGCAGCGTGCCCTTCTGTTGGACGTAGCTTCAGAACCGACTCCACAGTACACAACACAACAAGGTGCATGTTGGATGTCTGACCTCCACCGCTGTAAGAGTATTATTAATCAGTGTTGTTTTAAACCACCCAATCTGGGCTGACCTGTTGCCGCATAGGAAGCCAACACGCCACCCTTCTGTAAACACAGTCTGAATTGGATTCTCTCTGATGTAACCCTCTGAGCGAGTTCCGTGTTTGCAGCCAGTGTCCTAACCCGGGCCGGAGAGGGGAATATAGGTCACACAGAGGACACTTGGCAAAAGCAGGCACTGGCTGCTCAGTCTGTGGAGCCTAAATCTTCATGCCAGTGGGCTCTGCTCCAGCCTCCGCCAACACACACACACACACACACACACTCCATCAAGTAGATTCCAACTGGCCAAGACCCTGCTTAGCGGTTCCAAGGCGCTTCACCTTGACAGGAGCAGGCCGCTCATTCTCTGAGCACCTGGCAGATTTGAACTGCCAACCGTGCCCAGCACCACTGCAGGGGGCTCCTCCCGGCTGTTCAAAGGGGGTCAACACTGAAGAAAGGCGTCCATAGGGAGCCTTGTGGAGCCCCCAGGCCATGGGCTGGTTCTTCAGGATCGTAAGCACTTCTCATTCCCTCGGGGGCTCAAACATGCACTCAGGGCAAAGACCTGGTATGGTAACTTTTCTTATCTGAAGGTACCAGAGGCACAGTGGGCTAAGCAGTGGGCTACTGACATCAAGGTCAGCAGTTCAAACTTACCAGTTGGTCTGAAGGGGAACAAGGTTGCCTCTTCTGTAAAAATGAACAGTCTCAAGACTACGGTACAGGGTCTCAGTCAGTTGGCAGATACAAGGAGGTACCATCTCCCCCCTCCCCCGGAAATGGAAAAAAGCTTCCCTAGGTGGAGCTTTCATTGTAGGCATTTTCCCTGTTAGGCGACTATCAAGAAACTCTCTCTGAGTTAGTGCACCCAGTGGCATCTCCTTGAAAGGTTCTCTTTAGTCACAGTGAATGTTTTTGTAAAAGCAGTTTCACTCAAAACTCATTTTTTTTTTGCGATGGCCGACTTAAGAGGACAGGGTTCAGGTGTGAAATTTTGTTTCCTCCTGAGGAAAAAATGCCACAGAAACTGCTGTGATGTTGAGTACGGCTCACAAGGAGAGCGCTGTGGGAAAAACTCAAGTGTATGAGGGGTTTTCTCATTTCAAAATAGGTGAAATGTCAATTGATGCCAAACCTCGTTCTGGAAATCCGTCAACTTCCCGAATGGACAAAAATGTCAACAAAATTCATGCACTTGTACTTGAAGAATGATGATGGGGAAGTCTATCTGGACTTCCTGGAGCTTGGTTCAGTGAATTTTAATGGAAGATTTGAGAATGAGAGAGGTCAATGGGAAATTTGTGCCTTGGGTTCTGACTGACAGAAAAAAGATCATTGACTGAAAACATGCTGTGCTTTGAAAGAAACAGTTCCAAAGTGACCCAGATTTTTTTTCCCAAGGTCACACTACTGGTGACGAGACATGGTGTTATTTTTATGACCCCCGAAAGCAAACATCAATCAAACCGGTAGAAGACACCATTGTCATCTCATCCCCTAAAAATCATTTCAAGTGAATTCAAAGATCAAAGATGCCCATTTGTTTTCTCATGTGAGGTAATAGTGCATTTTGAAGTTCGTTCGACCAGTTCAGACTGTCAATCAAGCTTTCTGTTTAGAGGTTTTGAAGAGATTATGCAACTGTGTGAGACAAAAAAGGCCTGGCATGTGACAGACGGGGGACAATTTTGCCACCACAACATTGTGCTGGCTCACACAGCCATCCCAGTGCACCAGTTTTGGCAAAAACAAAAACAAAAAACATGCCCTTCTTGTCCCATGCATCTTACTCACCTGACCTCACTCCATGGGACTTCTGTGAATGTAAAGGGACATGAAAGGACAGAGATTTGATGACATAGAAGAGGTGAAGAAAAAAAACGAGGGTGCTGTCAGCCATGCAACCAGATGCATTTGAAAAATGTGTCCAAGAATGGAATCACAGATCTTATAAATGTACTCAGTGAAATGAAGAGTACTTTGAAGGAGGTAAGGTTGTTATGTTAAAAAAAAATTTCCCCCCTTTGAGGGGGGAAATCTGTTTTGGGGGGCTATCCCCTCACACTTGGGGGCAGTGGGTTTGGACCTTTTAAAAATATATGTTCTCTCTTTATATTTGTGTGTGTGTGCATGAGGGTGTGCTGCGTTAGCAGCTATAAGCAGAGTCTACCAGCATTAGGTAGGTGGCTTGACCTTAATCAGCCAGAGATGAGGCGGTCTGATTCCATAAAGACTTGAACAGCCTTAGAATCCCTATATAGTAGGCAGACTCTCTCCTGTAGAATCAAAGTGAGTCAGAATGCCCTGGGGTTGGCCTTGGGCTTATTGTTTCGGGAGCCACATAGATACAGGTGGGGTCAGCTCTTGACACCGTATGACAAGTCTTGGTTCAGAGAGCTGAACAGGCACAAGCTCACACCTGCAGGGAACTTACCTGCTGGTGGACACCGGCAGCAAGCAAATCAAAGACAGGGGAGGTGGAGGGTAGAGGGGCATCTGAGTTCCATCAGGAGGGGCAGGGGTTCCCCACTGACATGGGTCTCTGAGCTTCTCCTTCCTGCTCCCTCTCTTGATGCCCTGGCATTTACTTCTATCCAGTGGATGTGCAGCAGTGACTGTCTCTTGAACCCCAGGTGAGGTAAGAGTGAATAGATTCTCAAGTGCATGTGTGTGCCTATTTGCATGTGTGCGTGTGTGTGCATGCCTGTATGTGTGGGGCCCTGCACGAGGGCAGTCAGGTAAAGGACAGAAGAAGAAGAGGGTGGGAGTTAAAGGGCTTTTCTCTCTCGTATCTCTGCCCTGGCCCAGCCCCCTCTTCCTGAGTCTGCTGACCCAGAACCAGAGAGACATCTGAAGGCATGTGCACACATGCATGCATGTGCACATATGTGTGCACATATCTATGCATGTATGTGTATGTGTGCTCATAGGAAGATACTTGTCTCACAGACTTGTCTCACGTGCTAGGAAGGGCTGGGAGACCTGGCATCTATAGGGTCATAGGGCAGGCTGGGAGCTCAGGCAGGAGCTCATGTTCTTCCAGAGTCTGGATTTGACAGGGAAACCAGCAAACCCAGGCATCAATAGAGCCTGTCACCTAGGGACAGGACCTCACCTTCTCCTTCTCCCTTCCCCTTCTCCTTCCACCCACCCCCCCCCTCCTCTTCTTCTTTCTCTTCTCTGGGAAACGTCAATTTTTGCTCCCAAAGCCTTTCACTGACGAGGCCCACTGTGAATACCAACCTTAATCACCTTGCTCTCCAGTCAACTGATATTAGAATGCAATCACACCTGCAAACTCCATTTCTTGCAAACCCTGGGCGGGTGTCTAGATAAGTGACTAGGTGCTGCAGCCGGGCCAAAGACTCCTCGGGGTACTGGGGATTCAATGCTGGGCTGCTAACCACAAGGTTGGTGGTTCAAGGCCACCGGCTGCTCAGCAAGAGAAAAAACGAGGCCACCTGTTTCCATCAATAGTTACAGCCTTGGAAATCCTGTGGGGTGGTTGAACTCAGTCCTGTGAGGTCACCGTGAGATGGAATGGATTGGACCACGGAGACTGAACCCTAAGGGTGAGTATTGCTTGTGAGTTTTGTATGGGCTTCAACTGACAAGCAGGGTGACAGGAGAGGTGACCGTTGGTAAGCAATGTTGACAGGTCTGTCTGCCAGACCTCGGCCTCATAGGGACCATGTTTGGGCAGATGAGCTGTAGGAATGCCCTGCCCCCTGTGTAGCTGGAAGAGGTCAGACGCGGGCCTCATGCCGTTTCTTCGGAGTCTGGTGGCGGAACAGGGCTCTAAACACCATGCGGCTCTGGAGAGCTCATTCCTGCCTCTGGTTCACAATCGGAGAGGTGGAAAGCCCCGAAACACTGAAAAGGGACCCTCATTCCCGCCCTAGCCTTCAGCTAGCCCCCCGTTCCTCTCTTTGGAGGCGCCAGGGGAGATTTGCTTTCGCACCAGAGTCCGGAGGCCATCGTGCGCGCAGTGGGCCCGCGCGCAGTCCGACGCGTGTCCCGCACAGGCGGCGAAGGCACGCCGTGTGCCGCTGAGGCTGCGCTCTGCCACCCAGCTGGCTCGTGGCAACTTTGTGTGCGACGGAACAAGATGTCGCCTGGTCCTCTGCCAGCCCCAGGCTGCTCGGTGAGCCCGCGCCTCCTGCTGCAGCTCCGGTGTGGATTGATCCAGCTCGCCCTGGTTCCCATTGGCCCTGCGGGTGATCAAACGTGTCCATTCCTTGTCATGATTGCCCTTTTCTGATGACGGGTCCAAGGTCCGCAGGCGAAGGCTTGCCATTCGCGCTTCTAAGGAGCACCCTGGTTCCATTTTCTCTCAGGTTAATGGACTCCCTCTGACTGTCCACAGGAGAGCCAACTCTTTTTTGGTGGGGCGAGGAGCGGGGAGAGATGTGGGTGCCACACTGTCATTTGAATGCATCTATTCTTTTATGGGTTTCCTTTACAATGGTCACTGTCCTGTGAGAATTAGTTTTCTGTGCCAAAGCGGTTCCCTAGGAACAGTGGGACGGAGTTCAGCCTGTCAATCAGGTCGCAACGTTGCAACTTGATTGTAGAGTGAGTAAGATAAATGTCTTCCTAAGACCCGCCTCCTTCTCTCTTTCTCCCTGGAGAGGGGGCTCTCTCTCTCTCTCTCTCTCTCTCTCTCTCTCTCTCTCTCTCTCTCTCTCATCTATCTATCTATCTATCTATCTATCTATCTATCTATCTATCTATCTATCTATCTATCATCTATCTCCACCTGCCTCTGTCTCCATCGGCCACCGACCTTCCTGCCTTCTACATCATTGCATGAGGCCGCATGATCTGGAGAGGGATTGTGGCAGTCATGTACTTGTGTGTCAATTTCACAATTGAGAGTCTAGGGATGGAATCTATAGCCTGTCAATCTGGAGGTAGTCAAGGAGGCCTCTGTGTGGGCGTGGCTTTCTCCTAAGGATTCTGGGAAGTCTAGAGGCATTTCCCAATTGAAGAAGAGAGACTTGACTCACTCTCTCTTGGAGACGAACTACTGACAAGACGAGGATGGCCGCCTGCTGATCGAACCTGAGTCCTGGAGCCTGGAGGAGCCGGAGGAGAGGCCACATGGCTTTGCCTTGATAGAATCAGACCTCTGGGGCCAGAGAAGTCAGAGAGACCTCTCCCAGCACTGAGATGTTTCTGCCCCAGCTGGACGCACAAGATTCTACACCCACTGGCCTGTGATTGTCCTGGTGTCATTGCACGTGCTTTGTAAGTCAGAAGGAGACTTTACAGACTGGTATCAGACATCTGGGCTAATATCAGACTTATGACTTTGGACTGGACTGGGTTGGGATGCTTTCTCAATGTTCCATTCCTCTTGTATATAAACCGTTCCCTTATATCCACATGCGTGGTTGTGGATTTGTTTCTCTAGTCTACCCGGACTAACACAGGGATTATGGTCTGGGATCAGATTTATGGGCTGGGGTGTTTTGTTGCTATCCCATTATTCCTTGATATAAAGCTCCTTCTTACACATATATCCGCAGCAGTGAATTTGTTTCTCTAGTCAGTCTAACGCATCTCACAGGGTGTGGGTCAGGCCCCCCTGAGTGAGGGGCACACGGTCTGCAGAGCCCTTGCCTCGGCCTCGCCCCCCCTTCATGTCATCGAGTCCAGCTGGAGGCCATCATCACCTGCATCGTAGCTGGGCAGGTCCACGCTGCCTCTTAACCTTGGCTCTGGGCCGTCTCAGGGAGGACTTGCAGCTGGAGACTGAGCCTGGGGCTCAAGATGTGCTGACCGCACTGAGGTGGACGAGGCTCCTCCTGGGACCTTGACCTCCCCAAATCCATAGTTGAATGGACAGGTCCTGGAAGGTCACCAGGACCCATCAGAGTCTGCGGACATGCTACTTCCTCTCTTGCCGTATGGTCCAGCTCCCTGCAGATCCCACTGGTCAGAGGAGAACCAGCTGCTCACACCAGGATGTGCTTCCCAGGCCAGCAGAGACGAGAGCCGGTGCGTATACAGACACATTTCGTGAACACAGGAGGGGCTCTGGATGACAGCCAAAGCTGGCAGAGGGAAAAGGGAGCTGAGAGAGACAGGAGGCTCGCTTCCAGGCCATCTCATGCCTTTAGTTGATGAGGTCTAAGAAGTCCTCCCATCCTCAGTCCCCTCTTTGGACCAGAGTTCTTGGTCCCTGGGCCTTACAAACGCACACAGCCAGTGAAGTCCCCTCTCAGCCTTCCTGTCAGATGGAGGCTGTATGTTGGTGTCACTGGTTTGAGATGCGGGCCTGGTGCCATCAGGCCACTGGTTTTCACGCTTTACCTCTGCATGTCTCCAGTGATGGGGCGCTCACAACTTCTCAAGGGCCTTGTTGGGGACCCTTTTGCATGGCGTATCAGGACTACCAGGGACTTTGGGGTGTTTCCAAATCCCATCCCTCTCTTTTCCCTTATCATATGCAATCCTTTCATGAACGTCATCCAATTCAGCTCCAGCTCTCCTTCCTTGGCTGGCAGAATCAGCACAGGGTAGGGAAGGCCCTTTTGCTTGAAGCGTGTCGGCAGAGAAGCACCATAGAGAAAAAGTCAAGACGAGTTTCTATATCCCACCCTGGCTGCCCCTCAGCCCCACCCAGGAAGTCCCCCCTGCCCACTGGGCCACTCAACCGGACCCTTCTCAACATAATGCTCCAGACAGCCGACTCCAGGCAGTGGGAACTGGGGGGCAAGTTATTCCTGCTCCTTCCGTGGGGGCAGCCCTGGAACAAAGAGGGATTTTCTAAACCGAGCAGCCCTCCAAGCAGCATGTCCAGCTCGACCAGACCAGGCTCCTCTGTAAGCCCTTGCATCTCTCACACTCAGCGCTCCCTTTCCCCCCTGCACCAGCCTCCTGCATGAAGCCTCCTCTCCAGCCCATCAGCCCGCTCTTCACAACACGTTCCTCCAACGCCCTGCTCAGCTCTATAGCCAAGACCCTGCCAGCCACTTCCCCAAGCCTGGGGACTCTCCCTCGCCACCCCTGTCTTGCATCTGCCCTCTCCTCATTGGTCACCTCTCCCAGGAATTCACCCCCCCCCGCCTGCCCCCCCCCCTTCAGCTCACATGAACCCCTCCTCTGGGACGGTGGCTCTTGGTCTTGGCTGAACACTGGAATCCCTGGGGAGCTTTAAAAGCTGCTGCTAGAACATTCCCTCAGGCAGGCTGATGGCTGTACTGGCCTGGGGCCTGAGCGGCCAGGTGGTTGCACCCGTTAGGCGACTCGGTCTGTAGAGATCCGCACGTCCCCTCTGTGGATGCTGTGGCCAGACCTCCTGCCACCCACTGTCCCAGGATCATTCACACTCGCAGAGAGGCGCTCAGGGGAGTGACAGCGTGTACCTGGGCCAGGGGTCACGTTGGATGCCGCTCACGTGACCCCTCACAGGGGTCTGCAGGATATTCCTAGCCTTCTCCTGAGGACGGAGAGCCCAAGGACTAGAGACTTAGCAGGAGGGTGTAGCTGGCCGGCAGCGACCCCGGACTGTGAGCCCCAGAGAACAGCAAGGCCAAGAGTGTCAGAGGAGCAGCCTCCAGCATGAACATCAAGGGTCTGGTTGGCCCAATGGCACGGCGATAATTGATTATTATAGTAAAGTCACAGAGAGCATGAAAGATGGAGATGATGAAATTAAACCTCCACCCTGCTTGGTGGTTCACATGGAGAGAGAGAATGAGGAGGGAGGAGAGGACATGGGGAGAGGGAACAGGTCAGAGAGGGAGAGGAGTTTAGGCAGGAGAGGCGGCAGAAAGAGGGGAGGAGCGAGAGAGCTCCTTTATTTTGAGCATGTTTTATATATCTATATATATATGTATCTATATCTATATCTATTCCATGCAAGGCCCCTAACTACAGGTAAGGACATATGTCACAGGAAAAGGTTGTGCTATAGGTACATGTGATAGGAAAGGGAGGTATGGGATCCCCCTGTGACAAGATGGGCGGACCTAAGACTCCTGGTGGCTGGTAGGCCTAACCCTGGTTGCCCTTGGGCAGGAGACTTGATTTAGTTAAGCTTTCCAGGGAGGTGACCCGTTGTCCCAACAGCAGGGAGTCAGCCCTATCTTTGTGGGAGAGACAAAGGCCTCTGGATAGCTGAAACCTTTCAGGAGGATACCTGTAAGCGTCTGACCTCCACCAGATGCTGGCAAATGGTTGCTAATATTTGTTTAATATTTTAGAGCAGATATAATTATGGAAAAGTCCTATCTTCCCCTGACACTGGAGCCCATTAGGCAGGCAAGGGGCATGTGCCTCAAAGCGAATTTGAACGGTTGAGTTTCTATGAGTGGCATTGCCAGGCAGTTCTTCTTGGGCACCTCAGGGCTAACTCACCACTCCAGCCTTGTTGCTGGCCCTTGGGCACCCTGATCCTGCGCTCCCCCCCACCCCCAGAAGCTCCCCAGTCTCCTTTAAAAGGCTCTCCCCACTGAGGTCTCTGGGTGGGCATGGGGAAAGAACATCACATCATCACATGCCCCCGTTCTGGGAAATTGAGCATTTCCTTCGAGCGTGCGCAGCAACCAGCCACAGTCATTAGCAGCACCTGCGACTCTGTCACCACAGAAATCAGGGACATGAGCACATCCCCTTCCAGCGGCGGCAGGTCTCCGGGAAGCTCATTTCCACCCCGCGTGTACTCGCATTGTCATAGCACTGTCTTTGTTTAAACCACTGACGATCTTGTTCTTCCACGAAGCCTTTTACAGAGCCCGTATTTCACAACTTTCCAATTCACGTGAGGCTCTCATTTAGATCTGCAAAGGATCCCGGGGTGCCTTTGCCATGTTGGGTATTTTATTTTGTGGATGGATTTTTTTTTCTTTCTTTCTGGAACAAGGGCTGGAAGCGTCACCTGATGGCCAGTGGTCCCCATGGCACAGACACAATCACAATCTCTAGTAAGGAGTGCCCAGCTGGCTGGGCAGAAGCAGGGCTGTCTGATGCTAGTGGGCCTTCAGCTGGTGGTCAGAGGCTTGGCCTGGGGGCCTGTGCTTGGTTAAAAGGCAGAGTGGGGATGCTGAGTTTGCTGAGGGGCAGTGAAGGAAGGGTAGTGACCTTCTAGGGCAGAAGTTCTAGACACTCTTCTCCCTGCATCAGTACCACCCCTCGGGACCTCGCCTATCCAAGGGGACACCAGGTTTGGCTCACAGATCCTTCCAGCAGCTCTCTGAGTCTTGACTTCTCCATCTGCACATCAGGGCTCGGCAGAGTCGGCTCACAGCCTGCCTGCTTCCAACAAGGGGACCTGGAAAAGTGTGTGGCAATCAGTGACTTGTGGTCCATCCAGGCTGGTGACTGTGTCTCCCCTTAATCTGCTCAGGCACCCAGGCCCCACCCCTGGGCCAGCTCTCCCGGGAGGCAAGGAGAGTGGAGGAAGAGCCGCCCCCCAAGGCCTCTCATGTCCGGAGCTGCTAAACCCCCACACCTGCTGCCCAGCCAGCTGCAGTTGGGAGCAGGTGTGGCTGGGTGCAGGTCAACACTGGAACCTTGCTGGCGTGTGGCAATCCATGGGCCTGCCACGATCCTTGTGTGCCTGGGATACAGCCAAGTCCCGAAGACCTGGCAAAGCCCTCTGATCCGAGGCCCAACAGCTGCTGGCTGATGGCCGGATCAGTCACTGGACAAAGAGGCTGGGCGGCGAACAGACTGCCCTGTAAGCAAGGCAAACAGTCTCAGATGTTTGTGAAGCTGCTCACTGCACAGGAGTAAGGCAGCACAGGCAAGCCTCCGCTTATCTTGCTGATTGGGGCTCCGACGCTGGCATCTTGCCTGTGCCGGGTGGGATGTGATGAGCCCCTTAACCAGCTCGAGAAACCCAGGCCTGCCAGGAAAGGGGGCAGAGAGCACAGGGCCTGAAGGAAGGTGGCCTTGGCTCCAGGGTTGGAGGCGATAGTTCGCAAATGGGGCTTGTTTCAGAATCATATCCCCCCTCCCTTCCCCCCAGAGTCCCTGACTCAGTGGGATCAGAAGCCACAGCCCCAAAGTCTTGAGACTCAGAGTGGGAGCAGCTATGTGCTTCGGAGTCCCAGATCATGCTCTGCCCACCCCACCCCCACCCCCCAATGGGGAAGCTGCACTTTAGCGAGATGTCCAGGTGGTTTGTAGGCTACCCCAATTCCCAAAGCTCTGCTCTCTCCCACCCCAGGGAGGAGGACTCTTTACTCTGGGACCTCTCAGAGCAGTGGGAGGGAGATAGAAACAAGAAGACACGCAGACAAAGTAAGGCGGCCTCGGGATGTAAGGAGACCTTACATTTCTAAAATGCCCTGGATCATTTTAGAAAGAGTTGCTGACCAGCAAGGGCTTCCTGGAGGAGGTGGCATTTGGACTGAGACCTGAAGGATGAGGAGGAGCCAGCCATGAAGGATCAGAGGCAGGTACTGTGGCAGAACGGGTGTGTGTGTGGGGGGGCAGACGCTGAGTGAGGAATTGGGGAGCTAGTTCTCGCCTGGTGGACAAACATGGAGGCCTCAAGACAGAGCATCTGGGCGCTGGGTTGGGCTTTGGAGATGGAGACCTGCTTCCTACCGTCCAGGAACCTAGACACAGTCAGGTGAAACGAGAAGCCAGGGATTATCAAGGGAAATTGAAAGTGCCTGGTGCACTCAATTACAGAACAAATGGAAGAGCCAGGGGTCCTGAAGGCATAGCTCTCACGAAGAGATCACTGAAGATCACGGGTGCCCTAGCAAGGTGTGGTGAGGAAAGCAGAAAGAAGAGCATTTCAGGTCTTAAAGGCTCGTCTTCACCCAAGCAACCATCTAAGTGTGAGTCCGCATGGAAGAAGCACCCGAGCATGTGTGAGCCAAAGATTGTACATCAATTTGAGTTTTAACTCAAATCCAGAGGAGGGCATGGCATCAGAGCCTACACCATCAGCACCTTGTTTGCAGAAGGCTGTGGAGGACAGTGGAATCCCCCAATCCACGAGCAAGGTCCCCACATGTATGTAGCCTCTGGAGAATCCCTCTGGCCACAGTGCAGGGATGTGACTGGCCTCAGTGCCAGGCAGAGATAAAGTCACTGCAAAGTTGATCGTGGCAGATGTCTTTCGGCTGAAAACTTACATCATATCTTTTGATTTTTTCTTTTTGGTCCATTTCTAGATCATCCCACTTTCTAACACTTTCTGCTTTCTTTCAGATCGGGGCTGTTCTGTTTCGCTTTGTCGTGACTGTTGGGTTCTGTTGCTGTTGGTATGATTTTCTGTACATGAAATCCAGGCTGATCAATCTCTAGAGACAGTAACTGGATGGGTAATTACCTGGGAGCATAAGAGGGGTGGTTGGGGGTCAAATGGGGAGTGAAGAGCTATGAATGTAAGAAAGAAGAAAACAGAAACTAAGATTGATTGTGGTGATGATTTCACAATTTTTCTTACAATGATGGAAGTATTGAATCTTATGATATGCCAATTACACCAATAAAACTATTGTAAAAAAGAGATAGTGTCCAAAGAGTTGCGGAGATGTGACTATTCCCTGAGATTTTGCCTATGTAAGCCCTGAGCTTTCAGTCGTACACATGTTCTTAGCATGCACACAGACACACACACATGCAAACCAATGCACATATTTGCACACATAGACCTATACAGGATGGCACACATGACACACACACACATATGCTCATCACTGAGAACAGGAAGCCAAACCAGGTTGCCCTGGCAGAATCCCACCTCAACTCCTAATCCTTATGACCTACAAGCAGGTCACGTCCTTGGACCACAGCTCAAGTGCCAACAGCCCAGTCTGACTGGCAGGAAGGTGGGAGTGGCCAACAGGACACAACCAAAGAGGCAGGTGGCAGCCACCATGACAGCAGTTAGTCTGGGCAGACCAGAGAAACAAATTCATGGACATTCATATGTGTATAAACAAGAGCAATTGTACATTAAGAAAACATCCCACCCTAGTCCAGATCAAGTCCGTAAGTCCGATATTAGCCCATATGTCCAATACCAATCTCTAAAGGCCTCTTCTACACATGCAATGATGCTGAGTGTAGGAGGTCTAGTGGATCCAGTGGCAGCGTAAGCATCTCAGCACTGGCAGGGCTCTCTCAGCCATCAGCTCGTCTCCTGGAGGCTTGTCCACAAGAATGTCTCACAGGGACTGAGCCTGTCAGTAGCTTTTCCAAGGGAGCAAGCAAGTGTCCCACCTCCTGTGAGATAGTTCTCTTCTTAGTGCCTCTAAATGAAGTCCTCAAGCTGCCATCTGAATGACAAGCTCAACTCCACCCCTTCACTCTTGAGCCTCAAATTGACACAAATTCTCTAACTTCCACAGGAGGGTAGGGCCTTTGACTAAGGGAGAAACTCAGAACTCCTTCTCTCTTTGCCCCTTTGCCTTCCTGCTTGCAGGGACCCTGTGTCTGCCTCCAGGGGCGGCCGCATGTGGGTCGCTGACCCCTGAGTGCTGTAGACTACACCCACGGGTCTCCAATCCTCCGGCATCCCACCTCACCTTTCTGCCCCATTGGCCAGCAGCCACGAGAGCCTGAAGAGGGCCTGACTGGCATTGGATCTATGGACTTGAGTGGCCTGTGAATACCTTCTTGATACACATGTGTTTCCTGATCTAGACATGTATGACTATCACCGGTTCAGGGCCCTGACACCCTGTGAACACTGCCAAGAGGTCAGTATAGGATCCCTCTTTCTCTGTTGCCACAGAAAGCTGTGGGGGGCGGGGGACAAGAGGAAGTCGAGACTCAACTTCACCCACCGCAGGACCCTGCGCGCCTCTGCTCCACAGTCGATCCTTACAGAAATGAGGAGCCAAATGTGGGCAGAGACATGCACAGGACTTGTTCATGACAGCACCTGTCAAGAGAGCAAGAGGATGCTCACCGCCTATCTGGCCTCAGTGCAGCGATGGATACTCAAACTCTCGTCCCTACACACCATGGTCAGTGCAGGACGGACACTCAAAGTCTGGTGCTTCACGTACCCCACATCAGTCCAGAATAATGATAAGGCTGTCAGCCATCTCACAGTATGGATGAATTTGGGAGCTATAGGTAAAGCAAAGTTAGCCAATCCCGTAAGGACACACATACTGAGTGCCGGTGCCATTACAAAGGAAAAGAAGCCGAGAAAAATGGTTCTCATAGCAAACTAGACTTTGATGAATGAACAAATAAAAAAATCTGGGTTCTCAAAAAATAGAATCCATTGTGACTTCATCCTTTCGGCTTATGAAATCAAAGCCAGGGTCCCCTGCCATGGGTCAGCTCCCGACTCAAGCCGGCACTGTTGGTGTGTTTCTGAGTGGACTGGACCCCACAGGGCTGCTTCTCCATGGAAGCAGACGGCTGTGGCCAGGCCTCTCTTCCGCTGCAATTCGGGGCGGGCTTGAACCGTCAACCTTCCGCTAGCAGTGGAGCACATGCTGTGTCCCCTGGGGTCTGCTCCCACAGGTACAACTGCCCATCGACCCACTCACCACCAGCCCAGTCATTCAAATCTACCGGGGCCTCCTGGAGAGAAAGATGGGGCTTTAGACACCTGTGAAGAAGGACAGCTGTGTTGATGCACCGGGATGACTCTCACCTGTCCTGTAGGGTCACCGTGGATCAGAAGGTACTCAGTGGCAGTGAGCCATTCGGGGTCCATGTGCAGTTACGGTAGTTCAGACTGTGGTGGAGGAATAGAGTTCGGGATCAATGGCTGATCCCCAGGAAGGCTGGGAGGGGTTTTTGCTCGTGAACGGGAGGTTCCTGGGAGCTTCTTGGTGGCAGTGAGATGACTGGATCCCCGCTGTGGTGGTAGTTGCAGGAGTCTATGTGTGTGCTGCCACTGCAGAGAACACCACTTCCTGCTGGACCCCGTCCCTGGTGTGCTCGCGCGAGTCCTGGGTAAACCGAGGAAGAGGGTCCCAGGATTGCACCGCGGCCACGCTGCTCATCAAGACCACAACCTCAAAATCACGGGCAGCCACGGGTGTGACTGGAGTCACAAAGGTGGCATGGGTAGTGGCCATCAAGTCGATTTTGACCCACGGTGGCCGCAAGTGACAGAGTAAACCTGCCCCAAAGTGTTTCCAAGGCTGTCAATCTCGTCCCTCTAGAAGTGGGCCAGTGGCCAAAGGGGGAGGATGGGGATGTGAGGGGGACACAGGCTTCTTCTGTGTTCTTCTGATGTGCTTCCCCCAGCCTCTCCCTGGGAAGCAGATAATGATGGCAGGAGTCACCACACGGGAGGAGGCTGGGCCTGCTGCACAGAGACACCCGCTCTGAGCGTTGGAGAGAACGTGAATACACTCCTGTTCACCGTGGACATCAGAAGGGGATTTGTCACCGCAGGAAGATGCCAGTGAGGAGACAGCAGGGAGAGGTCTTAGGAGAAGTCAAAGTGCGATTGCTGGGGGGTGGGGGGGTGGGATTAGCGGTACTAGGCCATTCCCACATGAAGCTGGGGTCAGGGGAGGCTGGGACAGGCTTAAGCAGGACTCAGCTGCACTAAGGAGTCAATCCTTCATTCAAAACAAAGAGGCGACAGCCAGCTGGCATCTGAGGCCTTCCCTGGGGCTACAGCAGAGAGGCCATGGTCTCAACTGGGCAGAGTTAGATTCAACCCCAGGTCTGGTCTCCTTGATTCAGCCCTGAGCACGTGGCTCCGTGCCCTCCCTGCGATCTTATATAATAAAGAACCAACCCTGCCCGTCTCCCCAGGAGCCCTGCCACACAGGCTTCTACTCCCCTTCTTCAGGACTGGCTCTCAGCCAAGGATGCTGTCTCTTGGCACCAGGCCCGGGCGAGCGAGCTCACGGCGTGATCAACCCCACCCATCAACAAAGGCCACCAGCATCGCCCCCTTGGAAGGGGGCTCTGCGTGCCCAAAGAGACTTACAGAATGCCCCGCTGCCACTGGCTGGGCCCCCTGGGGCTGCTCCCATCCCGTCGTCTGCTGGGCACATGAGGCATGGCAGGACCAGAAGTCTCCCAGAATGGCTCACACCCAGGTTCCCAGAGAGCATTGCAGCTAAGTGCTGGCCACACACACCTCCCATCCTGGTACCCTCAGGTGAGCACCCTGCCGGCAGCACTGCCCTCTCCTGGACTTCCTTAGTGAGGTGGGGCCTCCCTAGCTCTCCGGACAGTGATACTGCCTTGACCAGGATCTGTGAGAGGCAAGGCTAAGGCCCTCTGTACTGTCCCCACCTTCCTACCTTGGACAAGTCGGCCCCGTTTTCTGAAGGCAGGACACTCCAGTCCGTTCGTTAAGGGCCTACCTTGGCTTTGTCGAGCAGCTTGGTCCTCCGGGGGAGGCTGAGAGGGAGGGAGGCCCAGAGGCAGGGCTTCTGGTACCTGCCAGTCTCCTTCCTCTCCTGTCGAGCCCATCCAAAGCCATGCTTTGACCACACTCTCCTTTCCCTGGTGGCCTGATACAGGGAAGATCAATCATTTGGATCCATCAGGTGTCCCAAGGGAAAAAGATGAGGCTTTCTGCTCCCACAAAGATTCACCACCTGGATGGTAATTTTTGTTTTTACTTTCCCCACTATGCAGTCTTCTTCTTCTCCTTCTTCTTTTTTTTTTGGGGGGGGGCATCACTGCCCTCTGGTGGGAGTAGGAGGCCCAGCCTTGCTCCTTGAGAGCTGCTTCTGGATTTGAACCACCAACCCAGTGGGCCGCAGTCCTGCACACAACCACTACACCACTGGGGCTCAGCCCTTCTTCTTTTTTTACATGCTCAAACACACTTTATTTTGAATAAGCCTATACATGTATGAGCTGAAACTCTGATATGGTAGCAATATTTTTTTCTTTAAAACTTAAATTTTTAATGTGATTTTAAAAATCATTTTATTGGGGGCTCATACAACTTTTATCACAATCCACACATCCATCCACTGTATGCAAAGCACATCTCTACAATTTGATCCCATCATCATTCTCAAAACATTTTCTTTCTACTTAAGCCCTTGGTATGAGCTACTCATTTTTTCCCCACCCTCCCCATTCCCCTCGCTCTCCTGACCTCTTCATAATTTATAAATTCTTACGATTTTGTCATATCACACACTATCTGATGTCTCCCTTCACCCATTTTCCTGTTGTCCATACCCCAGGGAGGAGGTTATATGTGGATCCTTATAATTGGTTCCCTCTTTCTGCTCCAGCTTCTCTCTACCTTCCTGGTATTGCCATTCTCACCAGTGTCCTGAGGGATCATCCTCTGTGTTTCTGGTTCCTATCTGTACCAGTGTATATCCCCTGGTCTAGCAGGATTTGTAAGGCAGAATTGGGATCATGATAGTAGGGGGTGGGGGGGAGCATTTAAGAGTGAGAGTGGGGGGGAGAGGATTTAAGAACGAGAGGAACGTTGCATCTTTCATTGTTGCTACACTGTATCCTGAGTGGCTCGTCTTTAAGGCAGCCTTCTTAAAGAAGGGAACTGTTAACTAAACTAAAACAAGAGGTTGAAAGCAACTGGGAGTCCAGCCTTTTAAAATCCTACATGGAGATGCTGGGGCTCAGAAAGGCGAAATCTCTTTTTTTAAGCACAGATACCTTACAAAAGGGTCTGCTTGTCTGCCTATCATCGATCCATCCACTTGTCCATCCATCATCTATCCATCTGTCCGTCCATTCATCCATCCATCCATCCATCCATCCATCCATCCATCCATCCATCCATCTGTCTACCTATCCACCCACCCACTCACCTACCCCATTCATCCATCTATCCACCAATCTAAGTGTCTTTCTGCTCATCTGTCCACCTATCTACCTTGCCAACAAGGACTGAAGACTGTTCTGACCCCACAGCCAGGGAACAAGTCCCCAAACTCCTGGTCAATGAAGGCGAGAACAGGGTCACAAGCAGATTTGGATTCAGGTTCCTGATTTGCCACTTTCCGGTCACGAGCTCTTGGGTAAGTCACTTTAACTTCTGTTTCCTCAACTAGAAGATGGAACCAGACCTTCCACTTCCAAAGTACACTGGGGATTCAGCAGTGACCCTTCCCCATGAAGAGCCCTGGCCAGAAGGGCCTCAATCCAGTCTCTAGCCTGGACAGGATGGCTCCGTGACAGCAGGGTGTCTGGGGCTCGCTTTTGTCAAGAAGTGCTCAGGATTCCCTCTGATGGTTCAAGGCCACCAGGGGCGGAAGTCTCTCTGTTCCCCCTGCAGAAAGCCTGGCTTTGGTCCTGCCTCGGCTGTGACCTAATTTTGGTCTGGCCAGAGCGGGAGTCTTCCTTTTCCCCTCATTGTTCTTATAGACCCCGCATGAACTTGGCCAGGCTGGTTTCCGCAGGAATCACACATATCCAAGCAGCCCCGTGCCCCGTGTATGTTCCCCACCCTGCCCCAGATGGGTACACTGTCTCTGAGTAGAGCCTGCAGTTTCTGTCGGCCCTCTCCCACCAACCCCCGGCCCGCTCTCATTTCCTGTACATTCTCAACCAAGTGTCACCTCGGGGGGAGGCCACCTACCGCTGAACCCCTCTGTCAATTAGTTCTCCCCCTACGCTAATATAATTTTCACCAGGAATTTAGATGATAGACCTATCATTCCCTTATTTATTGTGCAGATCTTTTTTTTATAAAAAAAAAAAGTAAATAAATAAAACCCATTTTGAAGTTTCATAAAGCAACGATGTCACTTTGATGACTAAGGTTCATCTGACCCAAGTCTTCTCAGTCACCTCTTGGGCATATGAACATTGGGTAAGAAAAAATGAAAACCATAGGTGCATTCAAACCATAGTGTTGGCCAAGAATGTTGAATGTATGATGAACTGTCAAAAGAAAGAACAAATCAGATTCTAAAGAAACAGAACAAGAAGGGATACTTTGTCCCCTACTTTGGACATGTCATCAGGGAAGAACAATGGTTAGTGCAGAATATCATGTTTGCTCAGGCTGTGGGTCAAAGGGAAAGAGAGAAGTCCTCAGTGAGACGGGCTGGAACAGTAGCCACAAGGGTCTCAAATACACTGACCATCATGAAGAAGCCACAGAGTGTTTGTTTTATGATGCACAAGGTCACCCTGAATCAGAACTGAGCCAGAATTGGATTCACAACAGCAGCATCTCCCCCCAGCACACAAACTCTGTGAATCCGTTCAATGATGCCTCTCCATCCATGAGCATTCAACCATCACGTTCTCTTCTTCATCTAATTTCTCTGGATCCACCTAAGGGTTCTGATGCATTAAACTGTGTGGATCACAATCCACTCTGTAGAGCATTGAGGCAAATGGGGCTTCAAGAGCACTTCATTGTGTTCAAGGCAAACCCTCAGGTGGATCAAGAGGCATTTATGTGAAGAGAAAAAGGGAACAACTGCGTGGTTTAATCTAAGGAAGGAAATGCATCAGGGCTGCATCCTCTCACCAAGCTTATTCAAGCTGTGTGCTGAGCTAATATTGAAGAAGTTGGATTATAGGAAGAAGTTTGTGGCATCAAGATTGAAGGCTTATTAACAACCAGCAATATGCAAAGGACACAACCTTGCTTGCTGAAAGTGAGCCCGGCTTGAAGCCCTTTCTGATAAAGATCAAGAATTGTAGCCTTGATATATGGATTACCTCAATGTAAGGCAGACCAAATCCTCGCTACTGAACCAATAGGTAACAACATCCTAGTCAATGGGGAAAAGACTTAAGTTGTCAAGGATTTCATCTGACTTGAATCCACAGTCAGTGTTTATGAAAGCAACAGTCAAAAGACCAAAGAACTCATGGCAGTCAGCAAATCTGCTGCACAAGACCTCTGAAAAACAAGGATGTGACTTTGAAGATTAAGGGACACCTAACCGGGCTGAGGCCTGGTGGCATAATGGTTGAGTGCGGGACTGCGGCCACAAACTTGGCGGTTCAAATCCAGCGGCGGCTCTCCAGGAGCAAGGCTGGGTAGCTCCCACGACCACCAGAGGGCAGTGATACCAAAGAAAAAAGGGGACACCTGACCCAAGCCACGGTATTTTCAATAGCTCCATACACATGTGAAAGTTGGATACTGAAAGAAGGAAGACTGAAGAAGAATCCATGAATTCGAACTATGGTGCTGACAAAGAATATTGAAAGTACCATGGACTGCCTATAGAATAAATAGGTCTGCCCTGGAAGAAGTCCAACCATGATGTTCCTTAGAAGCAAGGATGGTAAGACCTCATCTCATACACTTTGGACATGTTATAGGAGAGACTAGTCCCTGGACATCACGCTTGGTAAAGTAGACGTGAAGCCGAAGAAAAGAAGAAGATCCTTCATGACATGGCTGGACACACTAGCTGCAACAATGGGCTATGAGGATTGTAGGATGACCCGGGACGGGCAGTGTTTCATTCTGTTGTATGGAGGGTCACTCTTGGTCTGCCAGTCCATGTTCTTGTTCAACTATCTTTGCCAGCAACCTAATTCCAATGCACCCAACAACAACAGTGGTTTTGAATGTCATTCCTCTTGCTACCTGTATCAGTAGATGATCCCTTTAGATTGTTGAGCGTGACCCATCATCTAGGAGTTCCTGGATGGCATGAAAGGTTAAGAGTCAGTCTGCTAGATGAAAGGTGGGCGGTTCAAACCCACCCAGGAGCACCTTGGAAAGCAGGCCCAGTGAGCTGCTTCCCAGCGCCTCAGCTTGGAAGACCCTCAGTTCTTCTCTGCACACATGCGGTCTCTGTGAGTCTAGGCCATGCAAACAACCACCTTCCATCTTACAAAACTGCCACAGTGGATGTTTACCTTCTCCTGTTAGTAGTCATTCAGGTTGTTTACAATTTGGGACATTAAGAATAAAAGCACCACAAGCCTTCTTATATATGTCTTTTTGTAGACATGCTTTCCTTTATCTAGACCCAGAAAGACCACCATTGGGGTATGAAGTACATGTGTGTCTACATTGATAAAAAACGAGCATAATCCTTTAACATTGTTTGAGACTTGTTGGGGGGGTTCACCACCTGGTCCATTTCAGTGACAATTCCACATACACTCGAAGACAGGAGACAGTCTTCACCCACTCAGTGACATAGCGATTACATCACGCATCTTCCCTCATCATGTTCTGTCTTGAATTAAAGGCGCCCCGCTGGCCCAGTCAGGTAGCATTGGACAACTAGCTGCAAGGTTAGTGCCTCAAACTCACCAGCTGCTCTGAGAGAGAAAGATGAGGCTGTCTGACCTGGCAGAGGTCAATGAGGTTAAGACAGCAGTGGTGTTGTCAACTTCCTGTGTACAGAGCAGACTTAAATTGTCCGCAATCGTGGTTTCGTCTGTCTTGCCAGTTTGTTCTGTCAATCCCTGCCTCAAATAATTTGATCCTCTGTTATGATGTGCGCTCATCTTCAGGAGTGTTGGGTCTTTTAGAAAACTGACCGTTTCCTCCTTATGAACTGTCCTGGAGGTATGGCTTGACTTTGTCAGGTCTTAATGCAGTCCTACCAGCTTCCTTAAGTTGAGTGTTTGAACAGTTCTTCATTGTTTGTCCCTCTGTTTTCAGCTGATCCGACTTGGATGAGTTCCTGGTGGACAAGATACCCCTGACTCTGGCTTCTTTATATCTCTGACAACCTCAGATGTCACTTGGGATGTTGGGTCCATTTCTTTCATGTCAGTGTAATCTTTGAATAACATTAGATTATGGCTATCATCTTATTATGTGTCTCCTATTTGTAACCATCTGTCGCTTTGTTTATCCTTCCTTGTCTTTGTTTGAATTAATCAAATATAATTTTCTTTGGATTTCACTTTATCTTCTCTATTAACTTTTGAGCTCTAAATGTCGGCTTAATTTATTTTGTAGGGCTGTCTCCAGAGATTACAGAACATATCTTTAATTGGTGACTGTGTTACATGTGGGCTGCTAAGCTCAGGGCCGGCGACTCAAAACCACCAGTCTCTCCACAGAAGAAGGAGGAGGCATTCTACTCCCACAAAGAGTCCTGGTGGAGTCGTGGGGTAAGCACTGGGTGGCTGCCTGGAAAATCAGCAGTTCTAAACCATGAGTCACTGCAAGGCAGAAAGATGAGGCTTTCTATTTCTGTAAAGAGTTATAGTCTCTGACACCCACGAGGGCAATGCTACTCTGTCTGCTCCCAGAAATATCCGTTAGCATCCATTGTCTGTGGTTTTTCCACCTTCCATGGATTGAGGAGAGTAGAATTTTCAACAAGAACCATAATTGTGTCTGTTTTCTTATCTCACGATGTCAATTGCTGTTTCAAATACCATTAGGTGCCCTCGAAATGCAGGTGGGGCATATTCAAGGTCGTATTTTGGCTTTCATGAACTTTCAATTTTCTTTAGCCTCGACCTGGACTTGCAAATGAACAATTGATGGCCTGTTGCACCGTTGATCCCTGGCCTCATTTTAGTGCTGACATTCAGGTTCTCCAAGAACTCTTCCAAAGATGGAGTCAATTTCATCTCTGGGAGTTCCAGCCAGAGAAGTCCATGGGTACAGTTGCCACTGATAATTATTGAAACAAGTTGTTAGCTTTGCAAAATTCTACCCTGTCATCTCCAGCTTCAGTTCTGCCTACCAAGCCCACCTTTTCCATCCACCGATCCTTCCATTTTTGGTTCCAACCTTTGCATTCCAATATCCAATAATCATCAATTCATCTTGATTGCATATTTGATCAATTTCTGATTGAATTCATTTGTAGAGTTCTTCAATTTCCTTCTCACTCCTTTCAGTGGTTAGTGAGTAAGTGTGAATAATAATGGTATTGACTGAAGGTCTTTGTAAGCGGATAGGTATCATCCTATTCACAGACAACATTATACTTCAAGATAGATCTCGAATTGTCCTTTCTGACAATGGATGCAAAGCCATTCCTCTTGCTTGTGCCATTCCCGGCATAGTGAATCATACGATTTTCTGATTCAGAAGGGTCATTTCATTTTCTGGGTTTAATTTGGAGTTAATAACTATATCCAATGATGCTATAGTTCAATCACATGAAGGAGTATTCACGGTCAGTCCATGTTTGACGACTTCCACTTCTCCTAGATGCGTGCTTCACACATTCCAAATCCCAATGAACAGATGTTTGCAGCTGCTGCTTCTCTTTTGGAGTTGTGCCCCCTCCACGTATGAAGGTCGCAGTGACTTTCCTCTCACAGACTCCAGTCCAGCCACGCCATTAAGGTTGACGCTACTTTGAGAAGGCTGTTCGTCCTCAGTCGGATCAGGAGTGCCTTCCATCCTGAGAGGTTCACATTCTGGCATAATTTCTTTAAAAAATTATTGGTCCTATTCATGAAGTTCTCAGTATATGAAAATGTTTTGCTGATAGCCTTAGGCTCACAGTGGCTAATTCTTTTTAAGTAGACCTACCTCTTCCTTTTAGGGAGTCTGTTCATAATCTGTTCATAGTCACCCATTCACTTTGGGTGACCCTGTTGGCATTTGAAATACCAGAGACACAACTGCCAGCATCACGACAACACACAAGCCAACACAGGACGACAACCTGGCAGACCAGGGGTGGGAGGTTTACTTTAAATATCATAAAATCTAGATGTTTTAAGTGTGCAGCTCAATGACTTTGGGTGCCTTTACCACAACACAATTTTCAATCATTTCCATAGCCCTGTATTCATTTGAACCCTAGTTGCCCATCCCACCCCCCTCCCCACTTCAGGCAGCCATTAATGTGTCTCTATGGCTTTGCCTGTTTGAACATCCCATGCTAATGGGATTGGGGAATACGTAGTCTTTGGTTTCTGGTTTCTTTCTCTGGATGCAGTGTTCCATGCTGTGGCTTGCGTTATTAGTTAGTTCCTTTGTTCTGAATAATAGTCCTTTGGATGGATACGTTGCACTGTGTTTATCCAGGCCCTAGGTGATGGATCAAAGACAGGCTGCACTTGGTAAATCTGTGGCACATGACCTGTTTAGGGTGTTTAGCAGCAAGGATGTGACTAAGGGCCACCTGACCCAAGCCGTGATACTTTCAATAGCTCCATATGCATATTAAAGATGGACATGGAAGAAGGAAGACCCAAGGAGAATTAATGCTCTTGAATTGGGGGGTTGGCAAAAGAATACAGAATGGACTGTTCCATAGTAAAAGGCAAACACACCTGTCTTGAAAGAAATACAGCCAGAGTGCTACTTAGAGGCAAGGATGTCAGACTTTGTCTCACACCTTTGGGAAATCTTGTTTGGAGACACCAGTCCCTGGAGAAGGACATCATGCTGGTTAAAGAGGGTCAAGCCGAGGAACAATTGTGAGGATGACACAGGACCAGGCAGTGTTTCATTCTGCTGTGCCCGGGGTTGTGACAGGTTGGAACTGACTTGATGGCCCCTGACGACAACAACAACAACAACAACAGTTGACAGTTATTTTGTTTGTTTCTACTATGGTTACTATTCATAATGATGCTTTGAACATTCTTATCTAAATCCCGATGTGGGCATCTACTTTACTTGTTCTTGGATAAATACTCCTAGGAGTAGAATTGCTGGTATAAAGAAGTCCTGCTGGAACTGTCCGGTAAGCACGGAGCTGCTAACCACAGGTCCGAAGCTCAAACCCACCAGCCTTTGTACAGAAGAAGGAAGAGGCTGACGTCTCCTATAAAGATTTTAGCCTTGGGGCTGAGCCCTGGTGGCATGGTGGTTGAGTGCGGGACTGCGGCCCACTGGGTTGGTGGTTCAAATCCAGCAGTGGCTCTCCAGAAGCAAGGCTGGGTCTCCCACTCCCGTCAGAGGGCAGTGATGCCCCCCCCCCAAAAGATTTTAGCCTTTCTAGGGTCTCTGTGGTCAAGCAATCCAATAGCAGTGGGTTTTAGAGCCACTTTTTAAAGAACTCTAAAACTGTTTTACAAAATGACTAAAACATTTTGTATTCTCCTAGAAATGTATAATGACATATTTTAGAGAGAAAAGATGGTCTTGCATTTTCTCACATACTTCCTTTTAAGATGTTCTTTATTTCTTCTTGTACATTTGCATTTCTAGCGAGTATCACTCCTGCAAGCTTAATCATCTTTCTTTGGTTATTGCTTGCTGGGCAGGTCGGCCAGCAAGAGCATGGCCATTTTTGTTTTGGAAAATGTCTTTATTTTGCTTTCTATGGTGGAAGGTGCCTTTCCCTGAGTACAGCATGTTGGATTGATAATGTTGGTCCTTGAAGCACTTTAAGATGCATTTTATGGTCTTAGGACTTACATGGCTTCCAATAAAAAGTCAGACACCATTCTTATCTTGTGTTATTGTATGGAATACTGTATTCTTAGACATATAACAGGCACCTTCGGTATTCATTTGTCACTCCCTCCTCCCCTGGGTGGTGTTTCTGTAAACACCCTGGTTTTTTGTTTGTTTTCTCCCACAGCAACATGTAAAAAGAAAATCAGCATAAAGTGATTCTGAAAATACCTCCGGGGGAAGGGAGGGGAGTTGCACAAACATACGCAGATGTGTGGGTCTTTGTGTAAATGCATGATAATGCGTGTTTCTTCCTGGAAGGTTTCTAGGTACTTCTCTTTTCCTTTGGCTTTCATCCAAGTTATAAAACACACTAACTGTGGGTTTCTTTGTTTATGCCGCAGTCTCCTTTCTTTCTGGAATTCTGATTCAATGTCTGAAAACTGCATACTAGCACACACTGATGCTCAGTTTCTTTCTTTTCCCCCTCTCCTTCTACTTCAGTTTGAATTCATTTGTACCTGCCTGTACGGAGTCATTCTTCTGCACTATCAAATACCAGTCATCTTTGATGTTCCATCTGGTTCCAATGTGATATAACACCCTACATGGAGGGCTTAACTCACCACAGGGTTCTGTTCCAGTAATACAGGTAGTCTTTGATGATCAGTGTTGTTCCAGTCCAATAGGACATGCTACATGCAGGGTGCTCCATTCCAGTAATACAGGTCACATTCGACTTAGAATAGGATTCCATTCTAGTGATTCCATTATAAGTTGGTTCTGACATAAGTTGAATATCTCTTCCCATTCTCTTTTCATTATCACTGCCTTTTATCATCAATATCTTCATAAATAGGATCTCAATTTGTCATGACAGGAAGCATTTACCTATCAGCTTACAGATATCTTTTAATGCGTGCATACGTACATACACAAAGTATGCTTTCTGAACTTGCCTCTGATGATCAGGAAGAGCTAGACAATGTTGGCTTTTTGTCTGGGTCACACCTGCACATGGGAGGTTCTGGGGTCATCTGGGTTCTTTGTAGGGATAAGGAGAACGTTTCCAGCAAGAAAGTTAGTGAGAGTTAGACAACCTTGTGGGTCCATTTCTTCTTTAAATGGTGACCTGCCAGCTCCCTGCCCATTGACTTGAAGAAAGCAATTGGCCTCTGGGTTCATGTGTTCAAGTCCATGACCGGCTTGTTTGGGTGTGTTGTTCTTTTTTAAATGGTGAATTCTTCGACGAGAAACAAAAATTAACAACGCCTCCTTCCTTTAGGAGCCCTGGTGGTGTAGTGCTTATGTGTTGGGTGGCTAACCACAGGGTGAGCAGTTCGAAACCACCAGCTGCTCCTCAGACTTTCTTCTTCCATAACAAGTTTTGAAAACCCACAGGGCCTGTTCTACCCAGTCCAAAAGGTTTGCTCTGAATTGGAATTGATTCAACAGCAGTGGGTTTGGGGGAGGGTAATTTCTCTCCCTCGTTCTTTCTTTCTCCCTCAGTTTTGTTTTCCTCTTCAAAATGTATTAAGTCCTGATCACTCAGTGCCCCTTTTCATGTGTCTCATCTGTGTGTCCTCTGTCAGGTCGGTTTTCTACATCACTGACACTGGCTTCTGAAGTCCAGGTCCGACCATCAGGACACATTGTCCACCAATCTCTTCCACCATGTTGTCCTGACCAAATGCTTGGAGCATGCTTACATAACTCAGCACATTTTCCTTCAGCCTCCTGCATGCATTTCCCCAGCATTTCCTCCCAGAAAGATGCAATGGTCTGGATACATTTTAGAATATTATCACTCTTCCAGAAATGAAACAATGTTATCATACTGCCACCTGTTGCAGCGATTGTCTGTGTAACCATCATCTCTAGGTAGGAGACCAGTGGTTCATTGACTGAAGCAGCTGTTCTATCGGGAGGTAACTAGACCACTTTCGCATCTTGGTTTCGACTAGCTGCGTAAAGGAGAGGTGCCCTGGTGGAGCAGTGGGTTACAAGCCCAGCTGTGTACTGCAGAGTAAGCAGTTCGAAACCACCAGTTGCTCCTGCTCTCAAGAAGAAAGATGAGATGGATGTGAAGATGTTTACCTGCAGGGAGCTGTCCTCCTCTGTCCTGCTGGGTCACCGTAAGTCAGAATCCATGGGAACCCAGGGAGAGACAGACGGAGAATGTCCTGGGCATCGGTCATCTGGCAGCAGCAGACTCTGGAAAGGAAGGATATTTTCAAGTCAATCGGCTCACACCATTGGCATGAAACCATTTAAATACCACTCCTAGAATAGCACCATCCTCCCCCACGCTTGGAGTTTGCCTAGTCGGCCTGCACCAACTGCCGTGTTTTTGAATGTGGAGTGGAGGTTCCAGGGGGTGGGGGTGGGGGGTAACCTTAGGGACTGTTCAACAAGAAAAGGTTTCCATTTCAATTCACCAGCATGTCCTCCACGCAGTGATTTTGTCTTCAAGACCCTTAAAAATAGGCATCAGTTTCAGCCCTTTTGAGAATGAGAACATCTGCGAGTTACACACGTCAGGCGAATGCTGTGCGTCCGACACTTGGCTGATGGTAAGAAATACAAACAAAAGGAGGACAGTTATTAAGTGCAGTTTGTCATAGCATCAGAATGTCCTTTCCCACAGTGCAGTTTTATTTCCAGAATCGCCGTTGGGTTCATTTTAGAATTTCCACATATAACCTGCGATGTCCCCTCTCTTCATTCTTCATATCTATTTTTCCCCTATAAAATTCCCTTACACACATACACACGGTTGCACACACACACACACACACATACATATTTTCTTGACTAAATTTGAAAAGCTGGGACATGTACGCCTCTTCTGATTCTCTGTTCTCTGGATGGTGGGTCATGTGTTCCTCTTGAGCAGCACTTTATTGTATTATTTCCTTGAAAGCGGGAAGCACAGAGGAACCGCTGGAATTTGAAGTATTGTCGTCATTGTCTTGTTTGGTTTCGTCTATTTTAGAACCAATGATCCAAGTCACAGGCTGATCATTCTGATTTGCTGTAGAGCACGATGGAGCTGAGGGTGGGAAGCAGCTTTCATCGGAGCGGACCTGTGATGAATACAATCACCCGCACAGTCTGTCTTTGTTCACATCTGGTCAGCACTTGAGCCAGGAGGGGGTGGGCAGCAGGATCTGATCAGCTGGGTGCACCTTGGTGCAGGGCCAACTGCATAGGGATATCCTGCCATTCAAGTGCTGAGACTTCGTAAGCGCGTGCAGCTGGGGTCTCTTTGCCAACATCTTCCGGAAACATTCAGAAACAGGTGGAAGGGGAAGCCGAATCGCTTCACTACACCACGTGGACTTCCATTTGAGGCGCATCCAGGCACTAATTCACCTTGCCGGCCAAGAGTCCTGTTGGGTTTTTTTTTTTTTGGGGGGGGGGGGAAGGGTTTGTTTTGTTTTTGGCATTTGGGATTCTTCCATTCTCCGGTTTCATCTGTGACCTTACAATCTGGCTCAAGCCTGAGGTTCCCTTGTCACTGCAAGGTCTTTGTAAATATGCCTGATTTCCTTGTGTCCGCTGACACACAGAGCAGGACATCCTCCGGGTGTGGGAGGCGTCAGAGCAAAGTTAGAGTGTTTCTCCAAACCACAATGACTCAAAAAGAATCACAGCATGGACTTGATTCCGACTCACACCGACAGTGTAGGACCGAACAGAACGGCTCCTGTGGGTTTTCAAGAGGAAGACTATGCAAGGGCAGAAAGCCTCATCTTCCTCATGGGAAGCAGGTGATGGGTTTGAACTCTCGACCTTCTGGTTGGCAGCCCAACGATACCATCAAGACTTCTTAAGTGATTCTCAGACTTGATAATTCACCAGAGAGAACTGTGGAACGTCCTGAAAGCTGACATGGTCACAGTTTAGCACTGGGAAGGCGTTTAATTAAATCAGCCCTGAGAAGAGATGCAAGGGCAGAATCCAAGAGGGTACCTGACAACAAAGAACTTCCAGACAGTCTTTCCCAATGGCAGTACGGACAAGGTTAACTCTTCTGGTCACTGTGTGTGGCAGTACACATGGAGTATGGACAACCCTGGAACTAACAGAGTCTTTACTGAGGCTCTGGCCAGCTGCCCATGTGGCTGATCTCAATCTAGCTCCTTCAGAGGTTGGGTTGCCACTGCTGAACTCAAAGACCCCACCCCTCTTCCCGCCCCCCCCCACCACCATCATAGTGTTTGTCTCATATGGTCAGTCCCTACATTAAATAAGGGCATTGCTATGGTGGCAGTTACATAATCTCCTGTCAGTTTGCAAAGGAATGGAATCTACCCTGTCAATCAAGTCACAGCTTAATGAGCTCATTTGGAAATGTGATAGAGATAATTAGCTCACTGGAAGCCAGATACACCTAGACTCTGCTTAATCTTCCTGCTGATAAAGCACATGGAGCTATGCTAGAACCCTGGAGCTGGAGGAGGCAGATGGAGACACAAGCCAGCACTGAGATTCTTACACTGCCACTGGATCCACCAGACCTTCCACCTACTGGCCTGTGATCTTTCTGCATTTGGCTTCATTGCATATTATACCTGAGTCTGAAGAGGATTTTATGGATTGCCAGCGGACATGTGGGTAAATATCAGACTTATGGTCTTGATCTGGAATGGGCTGGGAGGGTCTCTTGAGTACAATTACTCTTCAATATAAAGTTCTATCTTATACACATGAGTGTCTCTGAATTTGTTTCTCTAGTCAACCTGGACTAACACAGCTATCAAGCTTAGAATTCCAAAGATTTAGTGATGATCTCCCAGAAAGTGAAGGCAAAGGTCAGGTCTCTCTCTGGTCAACATGAACTTCTTAACTACACAGGCTCTATCCCATCTGGAAGGCCAAGATTTTAACTTTTCTTGCCTCCGAAAGCACTAGCAGCAGAAGCAGAGGAGGGCATGCGAGGGTCACTGTGGCAGTCATATTTGGTGTCAATTTGAGGATTAAGAGTGGAGGGGTGGAGTCTATCCTGTCAATCTGGAGATAGCCAATGAGACCTCTGTGTAGGCATGGCTTTCTTCTGAAAATTCTGGGAAATCTTGCCACATTTCCTCCTTGGAGGTGAGAGACTCACTACTCAGTCTCTTGGAGATGCTCTACTGATAAAACACAAGGCTCACTCCCAGGGAAACATTGCAGCTGACACGACACATAGCAGCATGATAGACCCTGAGCCCTGGAGACTGGAGAAGCCACGGGGAGACCCCTGCCAGCACTGAGATGCTTCTACAGCCACTGGATACACAAGACTCTGCATCCACTGGCCTGTGATTGTCCTGGTGTCATTGTATGTGCTTTGTGAGTATGAAGAGGACTTTATAGACTGATGTCGAACACATGGGCTAATATCGGACTTATAACTTTGAACAGGACTGGGCTGGAATCTTTTTCTTACTGTATAGTTGCTGTTGTATACAAAATTCTTTCTTATACACATATGAGTGTTTATGAATTTGTTTCTCTAGTCTACCCAGGTTAACACAGTCCTTGTCCCTGAAAGTTTGTGATGCCCCTACTCTGCTTCACACGGGACAAGTGAGTGCAGATGAGCATGTGTTTGAGTCCCCCAGCTGCTTCCTGCAGAGAGGACACACTTTGCTTCCACCAAGCTCCCAGCGTCAGACATGCTATGGAGCAATTCCGCTCTGTCCTGCAGGGTGACGATGATCTGGGATTCATTTGAGACAGTGGATTTTGTTTGGGTTTGGGTATGTGTGAGTGTGTGTGTGTGTGTGTGCGTGTGTGTTTAGCTACCCAGGATGTAACTTCTTTTTTAGTGTCACTAAAAATTTGAGTATTAGGGATTGAATGTCAGAGTGATGTAGGTTGTTTGAGGGGAGAGAAACTAGATCATAAAATTGTAGTGGATGCTGGATACCAAAAGGAAGACGTTCAAGCTGCCCGGAAAGCATTAGCCTAAAATTAAAAGGTCCCAAGAACCGAGGGGATACCCATCGAAAGGTTTCATGTATCCTACAACAAAAGCTGTATCGATAAGTACGGGTGATTGGGATGCAGAAGTTGGAAACAAAGAAAAAGGAGCAGCAGCTGGAAAATATGGCTTGGTAATAGAAACAAAGCTGGAGATGGCATGATAGAATGTTGCAAAAACCAAGAACCTGTTGGTACCAAATACCCTTTTTGACAGTTCAAAGATTAGACCCCCGGGCATCTCCAGATGGGATACACAGAAATCAAATAGACTCCATCTGTGGGAAGAGATGACAGAGAAGCTCACTGTCAGCAGTTAAAACCAGGACAGGACTGACTGTGGAAGAGACCATCAAGCGCTTAAATGCAAGTTCAAGTCGAAGCTGAAGAAAATGCAGACAAGTCCAGGAGAGCCAACCTAAAGCCTGAGCCTCTCTCCCTTGAGTTTTGAGAACATCTCAGGTTCCTATTTGAGACATTAAACATTCGTGACAGAAGACCAGATATGTCGGGGTAGGGCAAGGAGACCATGGTTCACGAAGAAGGCAAACTATCATTAGAAGGCAGGAAAGAGAAGGTCAAAGTGGATGGCAGAAGAGACTCTGAAACTCGCTCTTAACCACAGAGTAATTGAGGCAAATGGAAAAACGGTGATGTCAAGGAGCCACACAGAAAATTTCAAGGGGCAACTTCAGAAGGCAAAGTCGAATATTATAATGAAATGTGCAATGGACTAGAGTTAGAAAACCAAAGGGCCAGTGCTCGGCTTAAACTGGAAGAACTCAAGACAAATTTCAAGCCTTGACTTGTAGTACTGAAAGATGCCAAGGGCGAAATTTGGAATGATACAGGAAACACCAGAGGAATACACAAAGTCACTAGACCACAAAGAAGCAGTCAACATCCAAATGTTCAGGAGGTAGCATGTTAGCACGGGTCATAGTGCTAAAGGAAGATGTGGGAGCTGTACTGAAAGCATGAGCCTGAAAAGTCTCCCGGCACTGGTGGAGTATCCATTGAAATGGTTCAACAGGCTGATGAAGCGTCTGTGTCAGCAGGCTTGGAAGACAGCTACTTGGCCAACTGACAGGAAGAGATCCATATTTGTAGGCATCCCAAGAAAGATGACCTAACAGAATGCCCAAACTTCAGAACATTATCAGTCATGTCACATGTAAGTTAAATGTCACTGAAGATCGTCCACCAATGGTTGTAGCGGTACATTTCACAGGGAAGCACCAGAGGTTCGGGCTGGATTCCTAAGAGGATGTGGAATAAGGAATGTCATTGCTGATATTCAATAGATACTGGCCAAGAGCAGAGAACACCTGCAAGATATTTACTTGTATTTTATTGACTATACAAACACATTTGACTGTGTGGGTCATAGCAAATGGTGTATAGCTATGAGAAGAGTGGGAATTTCGGAGCACTTCATTGTGCTCATAAAGGACCTGCACATGGATCAGAAGCAGTCCTTCCAACAGAGCAAGGAACTACTGCATGGTTGAAGATCAGGACAGGTGTGCATTGCGGTTGTGTCCTCTCAGCATCCTTGTTCAATCTGCACGTGGAACAAATCATCCGACGCTGGATTATAGGAAGAAGAACAAGGCATTGGGATTGGAGGAACATGCATCTTTGATACACAGGTGACACAACCTTGTCAGCTGAAAGGGGGGTAGGATTTGAAGGACTTGAAACACTTGCTGATGAAGATCAGGGTGGATTACAATTCGATGTAAAAAAGACCAATATATATATGTAGAGAGAGAAAGCTCAACCCCTACATCCCAGGCAACAGTCAATAGAAAACAAAACTCACTAGAAACATGAATTAAAACGTGGGTGTTAGATAAAGACGGATATTTCCACTCTTTGTGGGCATTTTCACTGTTGGTATTATAAAGTAGGCTAGTATTCTATTAAATGTATGCAAGGTTGCAGTCACTTATATGCTGAACATATTTTGCAGGAATAAACACAATTGTTTATAAAACTTTGGGCATAACTCAGAATAGAAAAGCCAGACAGCTAAAAAATAACTTAACTGAGTTCATTGCAATGACCAGCCTATCGGACTCCCCTTGTGTTTGCATGTCTTCTGGGATTAGAGCTCCGGCTGCTTGTGGTTGTCTACCGGGATATGCTTTGTTTCATGCTAAAGAGGATTGTTGGTCCTCTTGCCTGGAGGTGTTGGATTGGCAGGGACAGCTGTCTAAGAAAGTTCTCTCTAAATGGACCAGAGACCTGTTGTGATGTCAGTTTGGCTGAAACAGGATTCTCCCATATGATCCAAGCATGGTAGGGTGGCCAACTCTATGATGGGATTGTCTGGGAAGCAGCCCAACAGTTGTGGGGAGACTGGACCTCCTTCATTTAGTCACAGCCTTGATCAGATCAGGGGAGGTTCCACTCACGGCGTGACTCCTAGGATAAACTGACTGTGTGAAAGCCAGCAGACTTCCATGATTGCCTTTGGACCCTGCATCTGGTTCGCTGCCCCCCTGTCCTATCACCTGCTGGCCCCAAGAACTGTCAGCCGACTGCGGGTCTTAAATTCAGTCTGTGTATCTCAGAGTTTCTTCACTAGGCACCTGCCAGCCTGTGGGACTTCCTGTTCCCTCCTCCTGCTTCCTGTTCATCCACCCCTGCAGCTCCACCGGTCAGGAGAAGCCTCCAGCCGACATCTGTCCCACGGACTTGCCCCAGCAAGACTTATCGGCTTCTGCAACTGTGCCAGCCATTTCTTGGTATGAATCTCTTTACACACACACACGTCACTGGTTTTGCCTCTCTGGAGAACCAGCCTAGCACACCTGCTAACTATTCATACACTCTGTCCTTGACGAATATTGGCACAGGCTGGATTCCATCTCATATCCAGGGAATAGAGCAAGACTCCGCCTTGGCACCTCCCTCTCCCCCCGCCCCCCTCCCTTCACTTGTTTATCAGAAAGGAAGAGCATCCTCCCAGGAGACCCACTGAAATAACCGGTTTCAATGACAAGGCACGGGATCCTAGCAGACAGTTGCCAGGGAAGGCGCATCACAGCTTAAACAGCCTTGCGTGTGGGTGTCCTCGTGACCCTGCATGAACTTATTTCTGGCCGGCGCCTTCTCCTGTGTGGAGCTGGTCTCCACCGCTTTTTCCTTGTATCCTCTCCATGGGCATCCAGGGCTCTCAGTGCTGAACAACCGGTGCCCCCGTATCTCTAGTGGGCAGCCAAACTGCCAACATCCAGGCTGAAGAACGGAAAGCTCCCTGGGGAAACTGGCCATGCAGACTCCCGATCTGCTCCGTGCTCCCACCCGCTTCTGGGTCTCCTTGCTTGATCCGGTGTGGCCGAAGGCAGGTCAAGAGGCAGCCACAGAAAGTCTCCAGTGTGGAAGTGGAGACGAGACTCACAGAGAGAACCAAGGAGCTGGCATGGAAGCGCTACCAGGAGAGAGGAAAGCCATAAAGAAATACAATCCCAATAAAATAAGAGCCTCCAAATCCGAAGAGAGAGAGGAGGAGATGATGCGTCCCGGAGAAAGAGAACACAGGGCCATAAACAGGGAACACGGGGAACAAGATATGCTCTTAAAGGGCATGAGGGGGTGGGGGTGGAAGGAATTAAAATGAAAACTCAGTAGAAGGCTTAGGAGGGATTCACAAAGGATACAGACCAAAAAAAAAAATCTAAACATAAATGCAAGTAGAACTCAGGGCCAAACTGGTGAGACTTGAGGCTCCACACCACCCAGCCGACAACATGCCCAAAGGTTTCCTGCTCATGATGACTCATTAGGTCCCTGTGACCTCGACATGCCTCACACACACTCACTGTTTGTGAGGCAAATAACACTTTCCCATGTGCTGTACAGTTGTTTTGTTTTTTTTGGGGGGGGGGCTTTGTTTTGTTTTGCCCTTTCCCATCACCATCCCAGATATTTTCATAAGCACACTGCACTATTTTTCTTTTTTTGCAGTAACATGTTAACAAAAAACTAGCATAGTACACTTACAAAGACATCTCCACACCTCTGCTTACTGCAGCAATTGCCATAATAGCAAATACAGACATAACTCCAGACCTCAGGGATAGAGGAAATGGGTCAACAAACTCCGATACACTCCTACGACGGAAATGACACGTCAACACAAAACAGAGGGCAAAACGTATGCTTAGCCAACTCAGCCCTCTCACAAAGAAAAATATTGGAGTGCCCTTATTATAGGGAAACACAGAGAAAAAGAAACGTAATTCTAAACACCCAAGGATGAGACTTTGCTGACTCCCACGAGGCCAGGAGGCTGGCCTGGGAACAGGGAGAGGGAAGGGATAGATTATGGAGAAGGAGGGAGGGAGGGTGAGGGGAGGGGGTGGGGGAGGAAAAACCACATACAGGGAATGTTTAACAGGATTGTTGTTTCGATTTCATTTCTTCAGATGTGCTGTGTAAATAGATATGTTTTTCCCATTAAAAAAATCCCTCCAGATTCCTTAACCTTTAACCTCAAGTGTGGTTAGGGAAGGAAAACTGGAATGGACTTCTAGACACAAATGACGGCAGCCCATGTACAAACCTGGCCAATGTGACTGATGTATGGGTTGTGATAAGAGTTGTTAGGGGTCCTGATAAAATGAGCTGTTAATCAAATAAATAAACTGCTAAGTATCGTAAAAAAAATAAAAAGAGAAGAATGGACTTGGCCGTCGTCAGTGACAGACAAGCTCCTCGCAAAGGAAACAAGACCCGACGCACACCCCTGTGAGAAGGGGTGGGGAGTCATGGGGAGCCCACAGAAAGGTTGTGGCGTGAACCCACTCAGGGGCACTGCAGAAGAAAGGCCTGGAAGTCTGCTTCCATGGAAACATCCACCCAGGCAATGCGTCAGACCGCCTGTGGTCGGAGGACTCAGCCCGAGGGCAGTGGGCTTGGCAGGCTTGGTGAGGTTTGGTGTCCTGAGGGTCTGGATGGTCTTAGAACTGTAGACAGGGTGGGAGTGGGGGGTAGTGAGGGAGGGAAGGCACTGGAGCACGCTCTACACTGTCTGCAGATTTGGGGGAGTCTAAGGTTACGTCTCTGAGATAGTTAATGTATTGTGCCAACCTGGCTGATAGACACATGGGATTAATTGAAGGGTGGAAAGATAAGTGACTCAGGGAGTCTCACCTTTCTAGTTCTTGGGTTTCTCGCTTTGTGATGGTCAGACCAGGGTGCAGCTGCCTTAGCCAGTTCCCTGCTTCAGCTGGCAACGTGCACTCCCTTGAGCCATCCCTGAGGAGAAGCCACATGGACCTACCCCAATGCAGCCCTGAGTGCTGGAGCAGCCGCACGGAGGCCCCTGCCAGAGCTGAGATGCCTTCACACTCACCGATTCGGCTTTTCTCCTGCAGTTGGTGTCATGGCGTGTGTTTTGTGAGATGGAGGAGGACTTTGTAGATTGGTGTCGGGCATATGCCTTAATGTTGGATTTGTGGGCTTGGGCAGCAGTGGGTTGGGATGTTTTCTTGATGTGCACTTACCCTTCATATAAAACTCTCCCTTAAAATATGAGTTTCCATGGATTTGTTTCTCTACTGTACCTAGACTAACACAGTCCCCTTTTAAAAGCACGTGAACAATAGCAACACAAATAACAACTCATAACAGGAAAAGACACCATGTCTTATATAAGGAGGGACTCAGGTGGCTGCTTTAGGTGGTGCCCTGGGGGCTGCAGGACTCCCAGTCAGAGGCAAACTCAGACATTCTCCCCCTCAATGCCCGGTATGAGAGGCGGGCTAATGGAGAGTGGTCTGAGGCAGAGTCCTGGGATAGTGGACAGAGGCTGCACTGCACTTCTCCAGCCACGCTGTGGAGGAGAAAACAGAAATAAAACCAGAAACATGCCTCTAACATTGTCCTTTGCAAGGGAGATACATACGAGGGCATGCCCTCCAGTCTCAGGCAGGGTCGGGCACTTTCCTTGACACTGGGCAGCCTCTGGAGTGGGTGGCCTGTTCTGCCAGGCTGGTATCACCCTGTGTGGTCATTTAGATGTCAACCCCACCCCCCACCCTTCACCCAGTCCCATGCCCGTAGATAGGCCTTCTGTACCAGACAATGTTCTTGATCAAGTTTAATCCCGGCATAGTATGCTTTGTGTATCCTTGCATGTTTTTTAAATGTAATCGTCTTAGATGGCATGAAGGTTAACACCAAAATTGCTTTGTAAAGTCTTCCTACATGGAATTATCTTATTAGTTAACAGAAACCTGTCATCCCCCTTCTTTCCTGTAAGTAAGGGGTCCTGGTGGTGTATTGAGTTACCTGCTGGATTGCCAAGCACTAAGTCAGCAGTTTGAGGCCTTTAGCCACTCTACAGGGGGGTGGAGGTGAGGGGAGAAGATTAGCAGCCGTGGTAATCCTGAGCCTGGTCAACCACGAGCCAGAATAGATTCTATGGTAGAGGGTGTTGCATTTTTAATTCGCAGCAGAGTGATTGATAGAGTGTGGTGGTCAGGTTTCGAGCCAACAGGGCCTCCTCTGGCTGAGGCTGGGGATAACTGATCTTGCGATCTACTGCCCCCCTTTGACCTGGGATCCTGCACCTGATGTCTGTGGCCGCGGGCCATGTGGTCTGCCGACCCTGGGAACTGTCAGCCACCCACCATGTTCCTGCAGACCTCAGATCCACAGGAATCTGCACCCACCGAGAAAATTCTCTTATACACCTGTGACCATCATGGGTTTTGTTTTGCTAGAAACAAAACTAAGACTTTCAGAGAGGTTCATAAACACTAATTACCAGCCAAAGACTTAGAGTTTCCAAATGCTAATTACCACCACCCAAATGCCAAACTCACGGCCACCGTGTCAATCCCGACTCACAGCTACCCTGCCGGACAAGGCATAACTGCCCCTGGGGGTTCTGAAACTGTCACTTTAAAAAATCATTTATTGGGGGCTTGTACAACTCTTATCACAATCCATCCATCCATTGTGTCTAGCACATTTCTACATTTGCTGACATCATCATTCTCAAAACATTTGCTTTCAACTTGAGCCCTTGATATCAGATCCTCATTTCCCTCCCTCAATGAACCTTTGAAGATTTATAAATTATTATTATTTTGTCATGTCTGTGTCTCCCTTTACCTAATTTTTTGTTGTCTGTTTCCTCCTTCCCCACCCCCCAGGGAGGGGATTATATGTAGGTTCTTGTAATTGGTTCCCCTTTTCTACCCCACCATCCCTCCACCCTTCATGTATCACCACTCTCACCACTGGTCCTGAAGGGATCATCTGTCTTGGATTTTCTGTGTTTCTGGTTCCTATCTGTACCAGTGCACATCCTCTGGTCTAGCCAGATTTGTAAGGTAGAATTGGGATCATGCTATTGGGGTAAGAGAGGGACCCGTATTAAGAAAAACAGAGGAATGTTGTATGTTTCATCATTGCTACACTGCATCCTGACTGATTCATCTCCTCCCTGTGCTCCTTCTGTAAGAGAATGTCCAGTTGCCTACAGAGGGCCTTTAGGTCCCCACCCTGTACTCTCCCTCATTCACAATGCTATGATTTCTTGTCCTGTGGTGCCTGATATCTATCTGATTCTGTCAACACCTCGTGGTCACACAGGCTGGTGTGCTTCCTCCAGGTAGGCTTTGTTGCTTCTGAACTAGCTGGTTGCTTGCCACATTTTTTCCTGGCCACTTGTCACTTTTATGGGAACCCAGCCTCTTTCCACAATTTGCACCACATTGGAGCTAGACCACCAGAAAAATGGAGAAAACCAGAAACTTCATTCAGAGAATGTAGCACAACTGGGCCTTACGGTTCCCAAGACTGTAACATAATGTTTTGATGAGAGCAGACAGCCCCATCCTTCTTCCACGGAGAGGCCGAGGCTGCACCATCACCACCACCGTGGTTCGCATCCCGGGGCTGAACCCACCAGGCCCTTGTTCCCAGCAGGTGCTCAATCGGTAGGTGGTGTTTGAAGGGTTGCATGGATGAATGGGCATCTCTGTTCCATACTCCACCTCAAGCTCTCTGGGGCCAGGGCTTTGGGTCACCCTCAGGAAGATGTTGGCATAAGGTGATTGGTTAAGTCTCAGCCTGAAGAAGCCTCCAACCCTCCTGTCTCTGTAGGGAGTCACTCAGCCTCTCTGGGCCCAGGCTGGCCCATCTGTAAATGAGGAACCCAGCCTGCGGAGACCGTGAGGAGAAGCAGCTGCCACGCCCCTGCAAAGCGCTGAAGCTTGGGCAGGGGTAGGGGTGGGGAGGGGGCGCCTGGACACGATCCCCAGCCCAGGCTGTTACACTGGGTACAGAATGTCTGCAACTCATGGGGAAGTCCGAAACACAGCATCTGGGTCATCTCGTGTGCTGTGACAACAGAAAGACCCCAGGTGGATGGTTTGAACACGCAAAGATCTATTCTGTCCCCAGGATAGGAAGCTGGAAGATGGAATTAAGGCTGCAGCTTCAGGGAAAGGTGTCTCTGTCTGGAGGATGTTTGCAGCTCCCAGTCCTCAGAGAGCTCGGTGGGCAGGGGTGTGCGTCTGTGTTCCCACACCGGTCTTGCTTGAAGGAACCCTGGTGGTGTCCCGGTTACACATTGGGCTGACACCTGCCAGGTCCACAGGGAGACCACCAGCCAGTGCACAGGAGGAAGACTTTAAGGAAGCTTGCAGGGACCGTTGACTTCCCTGTCCTGCAGCCTCACGGTGAGTCGGCCTCGCCTCGAGGGCAGTGAGTTTGGTTTTGCTTTCTGGTGCTTGCCTGCTCGCTCGATCTGTTCTTCCTGCTGCTCAGAAAAGATGGTCTGGGAACACTGTTTACGTCTCTTCTGCGGCACGAAGGCTGCTCCCTCGGGAGACATTAGATAGCCACTTGGAAGACCTGGTGGCGCCATCCACTAACGACCACAAGGCTGGCGGTTCAAACCACCCCGTCTCTCCATGGGAGAAAGTTGAGACTGTCTGTTCCCCCAAAGCCTTTTATTGGGTCACTAAGAGTGGGGTTGGAGCCTGGTGGCACAGAGAGTTAGGCACTGGGTTGCTAACCAGAAGGTTGGTGGCTCGAACCCACCAGCTGCTCTGAGCAGGAAAGATGAGGCTTTCTCCTCTGGTAAAGATTTACAGCATCAGAAGCCCACCAGGGAGTTCTTAAACTCTAGCTCACAGGGCCGCTACAAGCCACGATCAGCTCCACGGCAGTGAGGTTTTAGTTTTGTTTTTTTTTTAATGGCAGTGGCAGTGGGACCCTATGGGACAATGAAGAAGGGCTATAACCTTCTCCAGCCTTTCTCCCACACAGTCACCCGAGGGATTTGAACCGCTAACCTGTCTGTTAACAGCTAAGCACTGAGACTTTATGCCTGCTGCCAGCACTCCTTGGCGATCTCATTTACAAACAAGCAAAGAAACAAACAGGAACCCCCTCCCCCCCATGACTGTTGAACCCTTGCAGCACAGAGTGACTCTAGAGGCCAGAGAAGGACCGCCCCTTGGCAGATCAGATCACCCAAGAAGCACCACAGGCCTGCGCGTATGTATGGACGTATTGATCTGTTGTGATCAAGGCCAGTGGATGTGCTTATAGACCTGGGTGGCATCTGTCATTCTCCCAACCCCCAGTCCTTGCCGACAGACTCAAAGCCCTTTTTCAATGTGCAAGCCCTGACAGGGACAGAGGACCCCGGGAGCTGGGTAAGTGTGGGCTGACAGTCTTCTGGACTCATCATGGTGAACAGTGTCACGTGGACTCATTGCCCTGCACACAGGGTCTCCAGGCTGCAATCATCACGGAAGCAGACTGCCACAGCTTCCTCCCAGGTGCGGCTGGTGGCTTCAAACCACAGTCTTTCGGTTGGTGGGCAGGTGTGGCCACTCACTGCCTGTGAGAGGACTTACATCACATACTCGGGGTGGAGGGGGGCCCAGTTCGATCCACCACACCCGAGGAACGTCTGCTGCCAGACCTCATGGAGGCTTTGAGAAGAGAAGGCCCTGTCCCCCAAGGGGCCCCTGCTCAAGGGCCCCCTCCCCAAGGGTATCCCTCCAAGATCCTGAACTTCAGTGATGATGGGAGGAGATCTGGGGTCCCTAAGAGAGGGTGAATGTGGAATGACATTGTGGTCATGGGGGGGGGCTTCTGATGAAGAATGCATCTTTGTAGCATTGCATAAGACTCAGGCCTAAAGCAAGCTGCCCTCTGCCCCCAACCTGACCTGCTGACAGCATTTCCCTGAGCCCCACACGGGAGGGGCCACCTCCTCTTCCTAAACCCCCAACCAGAGCCCCAGATGCTCAGGGGACACCCAGGCATGGGGTCTAATCTAGAGGGCCCATTCCCGTGGCACCCGACACCCAAGTACACAAAGGTACCAGGTAGACATAGGCACATACATACGCACATATACCCACATACATAAATACACACCACCCACATGCACATATACACACACATAAACACACATACTCAGACACACAGACAGGCACACCCACATGCATACATATGCACACATATACATATACCCACATACATACATACACACGTGCATGCACATACCACACACATGTGTACACATACACATATACCTACATACTTACATACACATACTCCACCACCACCAGGACCCAGATGGCCCCAGGCCAGACCCTCTATACTGCAGCCCACGTCAGAACCCAGGCCCCAGGATGCACCTGCAGGGGCTGGAGGAAGTGCCTGGGGAGTGGCGAGTTGACTTCAGATGGTCTCCTTTGTCAGGAGCTGGCAGGGCCATGCTCTGCAGGACGCCAGCCACACAGCAGCCACCCTCAGCAAACCAGGATGGCACAGCCTCGCTGGCTTGCTGAGGAAACTAAGGCACAGAGGGAGGCCCAGCTGGCACCCTCCATTTGGGCACCCTTGTGTGTATGCACAAGGTGGGTGTAGTGGATTGCAAATTGGGTTGGTAATAGCAAGATCAGCAGTTCGAAACCACCTGCCTTTCCAAGGAGTGTCTACCCTCAAGAAGAGTTGGAGTTTTGGAAATTCACGGAAGCAGTTCTACTCTGTCCTATGGGACTGCTATAACTCCATGTTTTGTGGTTTGGTGCGACTGTACACACACACAGGTCCACAAATACAAACACACAGACTACATGGTTAAGATAGATTCAAGAACACAAGTTCTTCTATGAGTTAGACACATGAACACACACACACACATACACACACACAGTCATACAGATCCCCTGACCACACGCACAGCACTGCAGCACCCCACCCCCACTGAAGTGGAGCCCTCACTGCCCAGATAATTGTGTCAGAAAGCAGCCACACACCTGCTCCCCACCACGATGCCACACAGCAGCCTCAGAGTCTGCTCATTAAGCTTCCCAGGAGGCTGATATTTTCCGTGCTGCCCCCACTGCCCAGTGACCTCCATCCCAGGTGGCCTTTGTGAAGGGCGCCAAGGGGCACTCAGCTTAGCTGCCCTACCCCGACCCCTGGACCTAGAATGACTCTGCACACGCCAGTCACAAAGGATTCTTTTGGGCCCATCATCAAATGAGCCATGAACCTTCTGGAAGGTTGACGCCTGGATGCGTAGATCCCCAAGGATATCCAAATACCCTGGTTCCAAGAACATTTGAGGCACTCAGTGAGCCTTGGCTTTACATGATGCCTGTCCCAGCTCCTTTGTGCCCAGGCCAGGGCCTGTCCTCTGCCCCTCTGGCTCATGGAAGGCCCTACTGTCTCCGTTTCTTGACATCCTAAGTTTGAGTTTGTAGCCAGCCACTCCCTGGCAGAAAGGGACCTCACAGCCATCCTGATCTCTCTTCTCCCAATATGCTGAGCTCAGGTCTGCCTCATCTGGGATGCAGGAGGAGCTTTGCATCTTGTGGCAGTCATGTATTCGTGATGTCAATTTCATGATTGGGATGTAGAGGTGGAGTCTAGCCTGTTAATCTGGAGATAGCCATGAGTCACCAATGAGACCTCTGTGTGGGCATGGCTTTCTCCTACGAAATCTGGGAAGTCTCGAGGTGTTTCCCAAATGGTGAAGAGAAACTTGACTCTCAGTTTTGTGGAGTCGGTCTATTGACAAGACGAGGTGACAGTGTGGGGATCGATCCTGATTCCTGGAGAATGGAGGAGTCGGAGGAGAAGCCACATGGGCTTGCCCTGATGGAACCAGACCTCTGGGGCAGGAGAAGCCACAGAGAGTCCCCTGCCAGTGCAGAGATGCTCCCACCGCCAATGGATAGTGCTGATGGACCCTGAACCCTGGAAATGAGGAGCCATGGGGAGACCCCTGCCCGCACCAGGACGCCTCTACTGCACGTGCTTCATGAGTCAGATGGAGACTTTATAGACTGGTATCAAACATACGGGCTAATATCGGACTTATGACTTTGGACTGGACTGGGTTGGGATGCTTTCTCAAGGTTCCCTTCCTCTTGTAGATAAAACTTGCCCTTATATTCATGTGTGTATCTAGACTGTGTTTGTGGACTAGGACACATCTGCTCCATGGGGATTGAGAGTGCTAGGCCATCAGTCTACAGCACTCCACCTCTTCATCCTTGGTGCGGATAGAGCCCCTACTATGGCACAGTCTGAGATGGACGGCCAGGGAGGAACTCGTGAGGCACTCACCAGGCAGAGAGCACTCTTCTAGGGACTCTACAGGCATCCAGACTTCCTAGAGCTGTTAACCTGGGACACGAGTCTGCCCACAGTAGGTGGCATACAGTAGGGTGGGTCGCCCACAGTCAGTAGCTCAGGAGCTTAGCCACGCAACCGGGGATCAACAGGATCCACCAGTGCCAAGCTCGGTGATGTACCCACCAGCAGCGTGAAGAAGCTGGTCTCAAAGTAGCCTCAGGCTCTAGCAGCATGACCCATGGGTTGGCTTGGCCCGTCGGAAGTGTCGGTCACAGGTGGTGGCAGAGAACTAGCTAAAGCAGCAGCATACTCTGATCATCAGAGAGCAAGCGAGAGAGGGCAGGCCTCGCAGAGCCATTTATCTCTTTGCCCTCCAATCAAACTCCGACCTGATTAGTCCCACGTGTTCCTATTGGCCAGGTTTATCACATTTGATGATCTTCTGAAAATTAGCCAATGGAAGCCCTTGGGATCGCAGCAATGGACTATCTGAGGGATTGCGACAGGCAAGGGTCTGGCTTGGAAGGCTCTCGAAATATACAGAAGCCCCACTAATGGGCCGGAGGATCAGGAAGATGGGGTCTCTGAGTCAGAGGTGACTTAAGGGCATTAACAGCAGCACCGGGTGGCAGCTTAAGTGATATGCACACAAGCCCCCTTACAGGACCTAAGCAGAGTGGACATTCCATCAAGGAGGTCATTGGACAAAGCTACGAGGGGCCTCCGGAGGAAGTGGCTGAGTCACACGCAGGCACGGAGCTGACCGGTAACGTGCCTGGAGGCGCAGCCCGCCTGCAGTTCCCCCAGAGAGGGGTCCCGGAGGGCCTCACGGGCCCCCTTCAAACACATGCCAGGAAAGCACGATGCTCCTGCGTCAGAGCGCTTCCGCCATCCGCGTGTAATTGCTACCGCGGGCGTCGCTAGCTGCGGCCTCCCAGGTCAGATTGGCAGCCGAGCAGGAAGCAGCCCAGCAGCGGGCGCGGCAGAGACAGAGGAGAGGAAGGGCGGGAGCGAGGAGACCTTAGAGAAGGTCCCCTGGTCCCCGCCGACTGAGCCCGCGAGGCCAGCACAGGGGCCAGACCCCTGTTGACCCCCTGTTGAGTCTTTCCAGCTTCCTGCTGCCCCCAGGGCTCAGAAGTGCCAGCGTTTGAGCCTCTGGGCTGCAAAATGATGCCGTCGGACTGGCAGCCCTGGCATGAGAGGTGTTCTCGGCCACTCTGTGGCACTCCTGGTGTATGGAGAATAGCACCGAATTCAGCCGTCGGAGCCTGGGGGGCCGCGGGGATATGCTTTGAGCTGCCATTAGTGAGGTCGGCAGTTCGACGCCAGAGACTCCACTACCGCAAAGAGTGACGCTCTCAGAGACCCACAGGCTGACGCAGCGGTGCAGCATCAACCCCATGGCAGTGAATTTAGGTTTGGGTTGGACCTGGTTTTATTTCTGAGCGAGCCTGGACCTGCCTCCCTGGGTTCCTGACCCCATAGCTGCCTCCTGGCCTGCTCTGCTGGTCTCAGGTTGATTCCCATGTGAGCGCATACCAGATATTGAAGAATCAGACCAGAGCCTGCCCTCCAGAAACTCTTGGGCTTGTCGGGGCTCCGAGACCCGGTCCTCCAAACCGTGACCACGCGCGAGAGGGTTTGTGACCAAAAAGGCCTGTGAGTGCGTGGGAAATACCATGGCCTGACCATTGCAACCCATTCTCCAATCTGCACCCCCAGGCAGCACAGCCCTGCGGAAGGGCTGCCTCCCTCTACCCAGCATGCTTCTCTCCCCAGGGGATGGGCTCAGGTTCCTTGTTTTTTGTTTTCTGATTGGAGATCAAAGGATGAGACATGCTGGACACCGAGCTCACAGTCAAAAATCAAAACAAACAAACACCTCAGGATGGAGGGACTTGATCACCCTAACAGCTGGCACCTGCACGCCTCCTGGGAGGAACTGCTAAACGGCTTGGGGAAAAAATATTTTGACAAGTGCTGGGGAGGAAGGAAGGGATTGTGGGCCCAGGGCCATGGCCTCAGAGTCAGGGAGGGTGCTGCCCTGGTGGAGGGGGAGGGGGAGCATCGCAGGGGATTGGCTGGAACCCCCAGGGCATCTTGGAATGAGAAACAGGATCTAGTAAGTGAGGAGGACAAATGGCCGTTATTTGTCAAGGCTCTGTGCGGTGCTAAGGAAGGTGTGTACTCTGTACTTGATTTATTGTAGCAAATAAGGTTCCTAACTGGAAAACAGACAAGAAAGGTAGTGAGCAGGAAATAGAGAAAAGGAATGGATATAAAAGAACAGAAAGAAGGAAGGAAAAAGAGGGAGAAAGAGAGAAAGGGTGTGTGTGTGTGTGTGTGTGTGTGTGTGTGTGTGTGTCCTCCTCTGGGTAGCTGAAGCAGTGAAAGACAGAAAACATATCAACTCTAAGCATATGGCTACTAAAAAGAAGAAATAACGATGGCTTAAACTGGCATGGGGGTGAGGGTAAGAGAATCTCTTTTTCTCAGTAGCTGGCCAGGATCCTGATCCGTCAAGTTGCTCGGCCCTTCCAGGCTTGGAAATTCTCTGTTGGGAATGAGCTGTGTTCTCCACCCCACCCACGCCTCCTGCCAAATGGATGTTGAAGTCCTCAGTAGTGGTGAAGCCAGAACAAGCAGCCTTGTTGGGAAGCAGGCATGGTGAAGATGCTGAGAGTGAAGTTTCCTGAAGGTCTCCGAGGGTGAGCCCTCATTCAGCCTGGGTGGTAGCCTGCAGAAGAAGAGCCATTGAGACAGACAGGCAAGGGGGACTTTGAGAGACTTTGAGGGAGGGAGGTCTCTGGACCAGGAAGCTATGCTCCAGAGACTGCCTGAGGCTACCAGGGGCAGGAGAGACCAGAAAGGGTCTTCATTTTGGTGCCTTTAGAGAGAAGGAGGCTCAGCAGACACCTTGAGTTCAGCCTCAGGCACCGAGACAATACATTTTTCTTTTCTTTTCTTTTGGGGGGGGGGGAGGGCAACACTGCCCTCTGGTGGTTGTGGGAGCTACTCAGCCTTGCTCCTGGAGAGCCGCTGCTGGATTTGAACCGCCAAACCCGTGGACTGCAGTCCCGCACTCAACCACTATGCCACCGGGGCTCAGCCCTGAGACAATACATTTCTGACCTTAGCAGTCATCCAGCCAGTGGGTGCTCTTGGCACCGTGCCTCCCACCAGAGGCTCCTGTGGCAGTAGTGGCCAGAGAGGCACAAGAGTCAGCAGCAGTGTCTTCTGTGACATATTGCATCACTGAGAGTGAGACGGACTCAAAAGCATCTGATGGCTATTGTGGTTACAGGACATGGCCAGGAAGGTGCTCCAGAAAGTTCATAGAAAGATCCCATTCTTTTCATTCCATTTTCCAGGGGCTTTTGGGAGCCCTCTTGTGCATCCCTAACCCTCCAGCAGAACCTTCCCCACAGGCTTCTGGATGGCTCCCTCTTTAAGTCTGAGTCCCAGCCAGCAGGAGGGGGAGAAAGGAGAGAGCAGGGCAGTTCTCTTGGAAGTGACACTGCTTGCATCCCACCCCCCCCCCACCTTGCCCTGTGCCCCTTCCACTGCCTAGAACCTGGTCAAGGGCTGGTCCCTGGAACATGGGAGGCTGGGAAATGCTTCTTCTGAGCAGCTATGGGCCCAGATGGCTATTGATAGGAACCAGAACTTCCTGCCAAAGAAGGAGGCTTGGGGGGAATTACAGAATCAATGGCTGGTTCCAAGGATTGGCACAGAACATTGATAGTAGCCAAAAGGGGCCACTGAGGGGGGCTCTCAGCCGAGGAAAGACCTGCCAGGCTCTTGTGAGCCAAGGACAGAGCAGGCGGGGATTCCATACTCTGTTTGTAGGGGCAGACGTGGAAGCTGAGGGAGAGCCCTGCCTGAAAGCACAGGCTTTGAAAGCCAGGGGAAGAGAGAGGGAGGGAGGGAGAGAAGGAGAGGGCAAGAACCAGGCCCTAGGTATCCTGCCAGAATCTGTGTAGGCAAGACCAGTGGGAGAATTGCCTGCTGCAACCTCGACTCGCTAAATGAGCACGTGGTCCTGGCCCTCAGTGACCAGCATGTGAGCTACCTTGTTGCATAGCAAAATTTAGCCTCTATCTGTTAGTCGCCCTCCGTGAGTGAGCCCAGGGTCTCTGACGTGCCCTGGGGGAGTCACTTGGTGGCTGCTATGGAAAGACATGGGACCTACCTGCTGCTTCCTTCTGATAATCCATAAATGGGAAACAGAGAGAGAGAGAGAGAGAGAGAGAGAGAGAGAGAGAGAGAGAGACACTGTTCCTAGGGCCCTGGCTAGAAGCGGACTTATATGGGACTTCTGCACTGTCTCCAGCCCCCTGGGATGGTCAAGGCCCCGTCCAGAGCAAACCCTGCTCCTTGCCTAATGGCCACACCGACTCATCTGCCACGGGGTTTCCTTGATGAAGAGGAACTCATTTGCAAGAAAGACTGGCCAGAGAGGGGTCTGGGATGGGATACTGGGTATTCTGGGTAAGGAGGAAGCTTTGTGAGATGCCCAGAGAGGTGATCTCAGGGAGACTTGCCCTGGAAATGTTTGTGGGCTTCCAGTTTCAGGAAGCTGGGGAACCCCGGGGGTCATCTTATGCTGTTTCCAACTCTCAAGGCCTAGAGGGGGGCAAGTTTCTGCAATGACAGGGGTGCCCTGCACATGCAGGACAGCAGGCGCTAGACCAGTGATTCTCAACCTGTGGGTCGAGAACCCTTTGGGGGTAGAACAACCCTTTCACAGGAGCTGCCCGATTGATAGCAGTAGCAAAGTGACAGTGATGAAGTAGCAATAAAAATAATTTTATGGCGTGTGTGTGTGTGGGGGGGTCACCACCACATGAGGAACTGTCTTAAAGGGTCATGGCATTGGGAAGATTGAGAACCACTCTAGAAGCTTAGGCCCCAAATGAGTCACAATTCCCATCTTACAAGTAGGAGGTATGTCTGGTAGAACAGGGTTCAAACGTGACACTGGGAACCCAGAATTCCAATCTGGCTTCCTGGACAGCCTGAACTCTGTGGTCACATGGTCACAGACTGGTTGCTGCCATTCCAGCGCTCATGTCCATATAGAAGGGAGGATGAGGGGAACAGAAGCAGTGGTCTTTCTTACCAGGAATTTTTCCTAGAAGGACAACAGTACTCCTGGACCTTCCTGCTGGAACCCACACCGCTCCATCATCTCAGGCCAGGGAAGGTACAGACCCTCTTAGGGGAATGGTGACAAGAACTGTGATAGAAGCAGGCCAGGAAGAGGAGTGGGGGACTGGGCCTACAGCGTTTGTCACAGACAGGAAAGTCTCTGACTTGCCAAACCACGGCTGTATCCCTAAAGTGTATCACCTGGTCCTCACTGGAACAGACAACACCTCCCCACCCAAGCCCAGTAGATGGGCATTTATAAGGGACTGTCAGCAGTGTGAGGGAGAGGCCTCTTGCCCTTACCAGCTAGATAACCTTGGGCAGGCCACTTAGCCTCCTCAAGCCTCCATTTCCCTGAGAAAACAGCCGCAATGAGTCCTGGGGGGCATTCCATAAGATGGGTGGACAGCCCCAGGGGCTCCCAGACCCTGAAAGCGGAGATGGAGGGCTTCCAGGGTACACAGTGAGCCAGGGCTGCTTGCAGGCTGCTTCTCTGCTGAGCCCTGTCTGCCCTCTGATCACCCACCCCTCCCCAGACTGCATCCCCATTCTTCAGACTGGAAAGCTGAGCATCTCAGGGACTTTTAAAGTCCCACGCTGCCAAGCCAGAGAGCAGAGATTCTAATCAGAATGACAGGACCAACGAGGCTTCTATAGGAAGGCACAGGGTCCCCAGGGCCACCCCACTCCAGCCCTCCTGGGTCAACTACTCAACTGAAACCCCCTTCCTCTGGGCTTGGCCTTTGAGGGACCCTGCCACTCAGCTGGAAGCCACCAGCTAGCTTTCCCTCTCTCCCAGGCTGCCTCCCCCAGCAGGAGTAGGATCCTGCCAGGTTGGCCCAGCCACTTCCAATTAGAAGCAATCTCCTGCCCCAGCAGGAGACAGAAAGCAGGCGGGGCCCAGCAGTAGGGTGCTGGCAGTTAGAAGGTAATTAGCTGCGGTTGTGGAAAAGGCTCCATAATGAGGAGGTGGCTCTCTGTCCAATCACTCCAGGCACCTGCTCCTGCCAGGCCAGCATCTTGTCCTCAGAGGATGCGGAAAGAAGAGATTTGTGAACCCCCTTCACCCCACTAGGCCCTTCCGGGCCCTGTGAACACACAGGACTGCCTCCTGCCTCCCCCCCGCTTCTGAGTCTGAAGACTGAGACTCCGGAGCATGGAGCAGGTTCTGCGCAACCCACAGTGAGGGGATGGCAGAGAAGGAGGTCAGAAGCCCCAAAGCCCAAGTCTCCATCCTGCCCCCTCAAGCGCACTGTCATCGCATGTTCCAGCATCTGCTCCTGTCTTCTGAGAAAGTCACAGCACTAATCCTTGGGTAAGAGGATAGGATTTGAACTATGGATCAACTCGCAGAGCAGAGCCATGGCTGGTCAAAGTGGGCCCAGACCTGTTAGGGCCTGAAGCTGAGTCCTGAAGGTTCCCAGAGGGGCCACACATTAACCCCTTGATTGCTGTATCATGGGGGCTGGGACTGTGGTGGGGAGGGATGCTCAGGTCCTGGGAGCAACCACATCTAGCCTAACTGTGGGCAATCAGGCACCTGATTAGTAATCAGGCACTTCGTGGGCAGAGAGGGAGCCCTGGTGGCGTAGTGGGTCACACATTGGACTGCTAACCATCAGGGTCACAGTTCAAAACCACCAGCCTCTTCAAGGGAGGAAGGTGAGTCTGTGTGTGCTGCTGTAAAAGTCTACAGTGGGTTCTACTCTGTGCTGGGGGGTCAACTCCCTGCCGGTGACGTTGGCTTTGGTTTCTACAGGCAGACACCCACCCGTCGGATGGTGGAGGCTAGCTCATTGATGCTGAACTGCAGGGAAGCTTCCAGATCAATGCAGACTAGGAAGAAAGACCCAATCATCTACTTTCCAAAGTCAGCCAATGAGAACGCTGGGTCACAGCAGCGGAAATTGCTGTGTCATCCTGTGTTCGGCTGTGAGTGGGGCCATGGCAGCTCAGAGAGCAAGCTCAGATGGGAGCATAGATTACATGACGCTGCATGCAGAGATAGACACATAGTTACACACATAACTCACTGACTCTGCCCTGGAGTCCACTCCCACTCATAACCACCTGTAGGGCAGGTAACACGGCCCTGGTGGGTTTCTGAGACGCTCACTCCATATCAGAGCAGAAAGCCCCATCTTCTCTCTGTTGCCAGTGGACTAGCTTATCACCCACTGGCCACCAGGGCTCCATATAGATGGACGTATGCATACACTGAAAGAGAAATGCATGCATGCATGCATACATACATACATACATACATACATAGATCAGGTATACATGGATCATGGAACAACAACAATGGCCCTAATACCATGCTTGGTGGTATTGGTTTTAGCCACGACCAAGTCTGCCCTTAAAGTCTGTGTCTGCTCTCCTGACCAGCAAGCTGTGGCCAGGGAGGCTCCTGGTGTCTTTCTGCCCAGCCCACACCTCTCCCCAAACTCCAGAGCTGGCACCCAAAGCCCAAGATGGGTGACTCAGTCCTCCCAAGAGCAGGCACAGGAGGGAGTAGGCACTTCCAGGCGGCGCATCCAGGCCTGGGGGGAAACCCCCATCTGGCTGAGGCAATCTGTCTGTCTGGAAGAGGGTGGAGTGTTCCAAACACTACACCAGCTGTGCCCCAAAGATTGTCCTCGCTGCAAAGAGCTTCCTGGGCAAATCCACTTGGGAAGTGCTACAAACTCTTATCTCACTAGGGAGTCCCAGCCCAAACCAATGTATGACTGACTCTGAGACATCCCAGTGGAAAAACACCTTTGGATTTTGCTTCACTGAACAGTTCCCAGGCATATTCATCCATAGAGTGCTTTGTAGCTTAACCCCAGTAGGTCTCAGAGGGCATGAGTTTACCTTGGAATGCAGCTTTGGAAATTCTATGTCTGCAAATCCTTTCTCTGATCGCTGCATATGGCCAAATCTGATGCTGAGGTCAGGGCTGTATCCACCTGGCAAAGAATGAGAGGACTCACAAGGGGGGGGGGGGAGCAAGGGGGGTTGATTTGTACCCCAGGGGCCTCCAGAAATGTGCCTGTGCTCCCCTAGATGGTCTCCACCAGCAATCACAGTCAATCCAAAGGGTGGGGTGATTTCTGCTTTAATAAAGAAGCACAGTCTTGGAAAACCACAGGGAGGGGCAGTTCCACCTTGTCCTGGAGGGTGGTGATGAGTGGGAAATCGACTGATGGCTGAGTGTTGTGTGACAGCAACCCCAGGAAACAAACACCCAGGACCACCAACATGTTCTCCTACACAGAGAGCAGGGGGTCCGAGAGACCTCCTGGATGAGTGGTTCTGTGATCAGAAAATGACGTCTCTCAAGGAGCCCTGGCAGTGCAGTGGTTAAGTGCTTGGCGGCTAACGAAGAGGTTGGTAGTTTCCACCCAGAAGTCACTATTTGGAACAAGATATGGCAGTCAGCTCCCGCAAAGACGGCAGCCTAACAGCCCCCGGGGGCAGCTGGACTCTGTCTCACAAGGTGGCTGTGACCCAGCATGGACCCCACCGCAGCACGTGCATTCTCTCTCTCCCTCCTACCTGACCCAGGGCACTGGCAACCCGACATAGGGGGAGCCCCAATCCTCACGCCCAGCCGATAGAGACCTCATGGTGTGGGGAGGGAAGGGGGAATTGGCCCCGGATTTCATCTTGCTTGGATCCACAGTCAAAGCTCGTGGAGGCAGCGGTCAGGAAATCAAATCGGCAGCGTACTGCCCGGGGCAAATCTGCTGGCGAAGAGCTCTTCAAGTCTCGATGCGCAAGAATTGAGGACTAAGACGCGTCCGGCCGCAGCCATGGTGTGTTCAGTGGCCTCCTGTGCAGGTGGAGGTCAGAGGCTGGATGAGGAAGACAGAAGAAGAAGGAGACCTTGGCACGGGGTGCTGGCGAAGATACTGGAAGTGCCGCATGCGCTGCCGGAGGAACAAGCACCTCTCTCGGGGAAGGAGGCCAGTCAGGTGCTTCTGGGAGCAAGGACCCCGAGACTTCATCTCCTGTACTTGGGACAGGTTATCAGGAGCGAGCTGGGCCCGGGAGAAGGGCATCCTGCAGGGCCCAAGAGGAAGACCCTTAACGGGATGGATGGACGGACGGACGCAGCACTGGGTTGCAATCACAGGCTCAAAGACGGCAACAGTTGGTGAGGATGAGGCGGGACCAGGCAGCGTTTCCCTCTGTTGGCCGCAGGTTCTCTTTGAGCCGGAACCTGCTTGGTCCGTCCTACTTACTCCCTGAAAGCATCCATCACGGGCACACTGCCCACGGAGGCTCATCCTCCCTTCTCCAGCAGCTCCCTCCCCGCTCCTGGCTGAAGAGGAATGGGGCAGGAGGAGCTGGGCTCCCTGGGGCTGGTTCGCTGTGGGACCCTTATTTAATCAATCAGCTCGAGGAGCTGCAGAGAAGCTGGAAGTGACGGTCTAGCCTGGCACAGGCACTGGCTGTGCCAGCGAGGAAGGGGAGGGTGGGGCAGGAGGACTGAGCTCCAGGGGGCGAGTGAGTCACAGCAGAGCCTGGAGATGCGGCTCTTGAGCTTTTTAATCAAGAAGGACTCTTTATGGGTTTCTGTTGGTTGAGCCCCAGGACCCAGAGGTTGAAGAAAAATCTATGTTAGGATTTTTTTTTTTAAAGAAACAGGAAGCTTGCTTCCTTCCTGCTGCTTGGCAGGAAGTCTGAGCAGAACTGAGTTTATATTTGGAAAGAAAAAAAAATGGAAGAGAAGCCGGGGGTCTACAGGGCCTGAAAGGCAGTTGACAGGGATGGGCCAGGTTCCTGTGCTCAGCACTGTCCCCGTTGTCCGCTGGGTAGGAAGAGGGGGCTTCCCATACTGTGTTTGTACCTTTGATGCCCTAGTGTGTCCCCAGCTCTGTTTCCTCCTCTGGACAAGGAGTTTACAGGTGGCAGAGATTTCAGGGCAGTAACTTGTGCAAGAGGAACCCTGGTGACCCTGCTGGGTGAGCATCGGGTGACAAACCATTGGTATATCCATTCAAACCCACCTGCCACCGCACAATAGAAAGAGGAGGCTGTCTGCTCCCGTCAAGACTGAGAGCCTCAGAACCCCTTAGGTCGGGTCCTTCTGAGGGGGGTCTGGCCCCTTGGCAGTGGGGCTTGTTGGGAATTTGTGCGAGGTGTGCACTAGAGAGTCTATGCTCAGCAAACAACAGCCGAGGGGGTTATTGTCATTGCAGTCTGTCAGAGCTCTGAGGGGTGGAGAGGTCAGGAGAGACATCTCTGGCTGAGATGCACTGGAGAGGCAGTGGCGAGGTGGCTGAGAGGTGGGGCTGGGGTGGGCACATAGCTGGGTTCCACACTCGTCCTTGTCAGGTTCGCCATGGAGGCCGGGGCGTGTCAAAGATACACCGTCATAGGGACCTACCTGGTGTACAACAGTCCAGCACCTTCCTCCCAAGAGCGCTTCTGTGTGAGGCCAGTGATACAGCCGCCACATTCTTCCTTCACGGCGATGGTCTCCCTCTCCTCTGCTGCCCCTTCACATTCCCCAGCATAACGTCCTTCTCCGGGGACTGGCTTCTCCTGAAAACATGCCCCGGGTCCGTGAGAGGCAGGCTCCCTGCCGCCTCCCAAGGTGCAGCCTGGTCTCCAGCACCATCGTTCCAAGGCATGCACGTAGCTCTGGTCTTCCTTGGTCAGCACGCATACTGGCATCGAAACCCAGCCCCAGCCCATGGCTACTGAGGGCATTCCAACCCAGAGCCACCACCCCCTCCCCCGCCCCCCCTGTAGGGTTCCTGTGGCGACACAGATCTCTGCGAGCCGACAGTCTCTTCTTCCTGAGGGTAGACTGGAGCCACTGACCTCGGGGCTAGTAGCCCAACACTTAACCCACCGAGCCACTCTGTGCTTCTCACAGCCGTGGAATCTGTCTTCCGAAATGGCATGCCGCTGTCCTCTTACTCTGACTCGTCAACCGCCGGATCTCTGTCCACCTCGCTGCCCCAGTAGACCATCGAGGCCCAGTCAGCTTGTGATCCCCATTGCACCCCAGCTTCCGCCGTGTCCTGCTGTGTGGATGAGTAGGTGCCGTCCCAGAAAGTGCGGGGGAAGTGACGAAGGAAGTCGTGTAGCTCCTCAGGGGGGACCCCGCACCTTTCTGAGAGAGAAAGACCATGGCAAAGCCTCTGGCCTAACCTTCCGCCTCTGGGCAGGCCACGGTCCTGGTGGCCTTGGCTGCTGTAAGAGAGCCTTCACAAGAAGGCGGCTCTCACAACAGAAATGTCTTCTCTCATCTTTGAGAGAGGTAGATGTCCCAAAAGTCCTCATCTCTCTGGCTTCTGTTCCTGGGCCTGTCCCAGGTGGCTAGACCTTTCTCCTCTGCTCAGATGGTGTGTTAGTCCCAGTAGTCTAGAGAAACAAATTCATAAGTATGCTTATGTGTATAAGAAAGAGGTTTATATACAAGAGGAAATGAACACTGAGAAAACATCCCAACTCCGTCCAGTCCAAGGCCACAAGTCTGATATTAGCCCAAATGTCTAGTCCCAGTCTATAAAGTCTTCTTCAGACTCACGAAGCACATGCAATAACACCAGGACAATCACAGGCCAGTGGGGGCAGAGTCTTGTGTATCCACTGGGGTAGATAGAAGCATCTCAGCGCTGGCAGAGATCTCCCCGTGCCTCCTCCAGTTTCCAGGACTCAGAGTCTATTAGCATGTTGCCATGTATCTAATCAGCTTCAGTGTCTCCCAGGGAGTCAGCCTTGTATCTTGTCAGTAGAATGTCTCCAAGGGACTGAGTCATAAGTTTCTCACCTCCCAGGGGCAAAATACGGACAGAATTCTCAGGAGAAAGTCATTGACAGGCTAGACTCTGCCCCTGCAACCCTAATCCTCAAATTGACACCAGATTAGTGACTGCCACAGATGGCTCAACTTCTTCCATCTCTCCAAAGAGATCCCACTCCAGCTCCACCCTGCGAGAACCCTGCCTCGTGAACAGAACACAGATCACCCACTCCCCCATGGGTATATAACCACAGGAATGGAGGAGGGCAGGATTAAGAGGACCAGCATGAATCTACAGCAGCCCACGTCCGGGGGACAGAGCCCTGGGCAGGAGGTTGAGCTAGCCTCTGTTCTCAGGACCTTCATCCCAGCCGAGGTCCAGGAAGGGATCAGCCCTGCCTGGATTCCAACAGTTACGAGTGGAGTCTGGGTACTTCCTTCAAGGAGCGCCAGGGGGGAAGAAGCACTACCCACTCAACATTCGGCTCTGCAGGGCCTACTCTTCTCCTTGGGCTCCCATTTACCCTTCTCCAAGACCACCCCCCATCCCATCCACCCCCCCAAAGTCTTCCCACCACTCCTTCCCTATAAGGCTCAAATCGTCCTGAAGAGTCAGCTGCCGCCCCTCTCCCCGGACCAAGACCCAGAAATAAAACCGAATAAGACCTGTGGGCACCGAGTTGATCCCAACCCATGGCCGCATCCTTTAGCTGCGGAGTGGAGCTGCCGCACCGCGCTTCCTTGGCTGGACCCAGGTAGCCAGGCCTTTCCTCTGCGATGCTTCTGGATGGGTCAGAACTGTCCATTTCCAGTTAGGCGTCAAGTGTGAACCCTTGGTGCCTTCCAGGGCCCTCCCTCTTCCCACGAGCTGGTCCTATTCCCAGGCAGCAGGGCCTGTGGGTCTCATTCAGGACCTTGCAGTCTCTGAAGATGAAGAGGGCAGTGCGTGTCATGGAGTTGATTCTGACTCACGGCAGCCCGGCTGCCCCCGTGGCGGAGCGGTTGGTTACACGTTGGGCTGTGATCTTCATGGTTGATGGTTCGAAACCATCAGCAACTCTGGCGGGAGAAACACTGGTCTTTCTACTTCTGTAAACAGTCCGCCTCAGGACCCCACAGGACTGGATAGTGGGGAATGAGCAGAGCAGCCCTGCAGCGTCTCTGAGGCCATTGTCAGGACAGAAGCCGGCCGCCAAGTCTTTTAACCTTCCAAGTGTTGGCCTGGTTCAAACCATGGGTCTGTGGGCTAGCTCTTGAGTGTTTAATGGATGGGACCACCAGGGCTCCCCAGTGCCATCGTTGGGTGCCTGTCAGGGGAGCCAGCCCCTATCACATCATCATGGGTCCTGTAGGCGCAATTGTACAGCGATAATAAGTAAAGATTGTAGCAAAGTCATAGAAATGATGAGAGTTAGACGAGAGATTTAAATGATGGAGTCAGGCACATTTCATGGTGGTCTGCTCACTTCCTGGACAGCCATGACCTCAACAGCCAGGTCCATGCACAGCGCACAGCGTGGACAGGAAGCCAGAGCGTACCGGAGAGCCGGGGAGAGAAAGTTTATTGTTAACCAAGGTTTATATCTACTTCAGGGGTGAGATTTCAGGTAATCACACATGACAGGAGGGGGTTGCGTGAGGTTCTGCCGCAATGAGGGGGGCGATCTAGGGACATACACGCAATAGGAAGGGGAGGTATTGGGGTCCCACCTATGACAAGAGGGGAGGACCCCAGATTCATGATGGAGACCTAACCTGGATTGTCCTCGAGCTGGACACTTGATTTAGCCCAAGCTTTCAGGGGAAGTGACCCATTGTCCTAAGAGCAGGGAGTCAGCTGTACCTTTTGTGGGAGAGGCAATGGTGTCTGGAAGACTGGAGTCTTCAGGGAGATTATCTCTAAGGATCTGGTCTCCCCTCAGGGGCTGGCAAACAGCTTCTGATATTTGGTAAAACTTTGGAGATAATTGGGGGAGAGTCTTCTATCAATCCCACGGGTGCCATCCTGTGGGTCCCCACCCATGAGGACCTTATACACAGCAGGACAAAGGACTGCTCGACCCGGGTCACCCTCATGATTTTCTCACGTCTGAGCCCATTGTTGCAGCCCCTGTGCCCGTCTGTCTCATCGAGAACCTTCCTCTTGTTCGCTGCCCCTCCACTTTACCAACAGGATGCCCCTTTCCAGGCCTGGTCTCGCTTGGAAACATGCCCAAAGTTCGGTGAGATGAAATCCCGCCATCCCTGCTTCTGTCTGAGGTGCGTGCTGGCTGTCCTTCAGATCAATCTGTAGGGGAGTAACTTGGTGCTTGCCTGCCTGGATAAGAAACAGGCTTCTTCTGGATGCCACGGGCTTCTCAGGGGCGTGGGGGAGGGCCAGGAGGGGTCCCAGCATCAGGTGATGAGTGGGACCAGGCCTGGGGTGACAAAGGAGGGGACAGAGAGGCTGCAAACAGGGACGGCACGGGCAGGCTTCTTCACAGTGATGCCATTCTGGAACAGACCCAGGGGGACTGAGTTGTTGCAAATGATGTCTCCCCAGGAGAACACTATCATTTGATTTCGAGCAAATTACAGAATTACGGGGTGGAGATGGCTGGGTCGGTTCTATATTTGGCGCTGGCGTGCCAGTATATCCTGCAGGAACTTCTGGGATGGCGCTCACAAACCTGATTAAGGAACGCCACGTGCTCCCCCCAGACGGGGAGCCAAGGTGCTTCCAGGAGAAACCCTGACTCAGCCTAAACTACTGGACTGACCGCTGACCCCCACCCCTGGCGCCCCCAATTTCCATCAACTGAGAGGATGCAGTGATGGCGGGGTGGGGGTGGGGGCGGCAGCTGGCAGATGCTGAGCCGCCAGAAGGCGTTGCTGGCACCTCGGATAGGGACCAGATTACGCCCAGCATCCAGGGCGGTTGGGAACATGTGCAGGGAGGAACCAAGGAGGGTGTGAATGAGCAGGGGGAGGCTGGGAGGCGGGAGAGTCGAGAGAGGGGCCCCGGGTGTGAATTGGAGCAGGCCTCTCTGGTGAGTGAGACTGGCTACCTGTGGAGGACATCTGGTGTTTTGCCTGCTCACCTCCGTTCCCTTCTTCAGGAAACAGCCTCCTGGTTTTCTGTTGAGGAACTCGCCAGCCTCCACTCTGCCCCGTGCTCCTGGCGGAGCTTCGGCGGTGCCAGCCAGCCTTGGGAGAGCCGGTCTGTGTTTAAGTTTCATCGACCATGTTCATCTAACCAGATAGATTTGAACGCACAGCCAGCGAGTCGATGCCGAAGTGTCTCCACGCTGAATGTCTCCATGCTTCTAGGACAGGGTAGAACTGCCCCTGTGGGCTTCTGAGACCGTAACTCTTTAGCGGAGTGGAAAACCCCTCTGTGTCCCAAGCACCTGCTGGTGGTTTAGAACTTGGGACCTGGTGGTTACCTGGCCAATGTGTAACCACCACACCTCCAGAGCTCCATTGATGACATGGAGGTGGTTTATACACCGATCCTTGGAAGTGTTCACTGCTTCCCAAATGAGAGTTTGGAATGAGAATGCCTATCTGAGCCCTGCTTGGAGTCATTGTGGCCCCTTCAACTTTCCTGGTCACTGTGCAAGACAGATCAAGGCAGCCATGTACGAATGGATGCTAGGATAATGAAGTGGAGAATTCCGCTTCTGCACTCGCTGTTCTTGAATTCACTGACTGTGTGTTACGGCGTTTTGTCACATATCCTAGGAATTGTAGCCCACCGGCACGCTTTACGTAATTAACATGGTTAGGAAAACAGTAGAAATGTCGCTTGGAAACAGAAGGGAGTTGGGTACCCCGCAAATCGCCTTTGTTGCAATTCATGCACTTGAACGACAGTGCTGGCAAAGAATATTGCCAGGATCGCTGACTGCCAAAATTCCCCTCTTGCGAAAAGTACAGCCAGGACACTTCGGGCCCCCTGAAATGTTGACTCTAAAGCTCACCCTCCAAGCCCAGCTGCCAGCCCCGGTCACAAGTCCAGCAGCAGGTCATCCATTGTCCTGCTCGCTTCCCCTGGGAGTAGTTACGAATCAGGTTGAGCTGCTTTGAGGAGCAGACCTGATATTTGGGACAGGCGAACTCCATGTCTCAAATCCAGACATGGCCCCAGGGCTCATCCTGGGCAGCAGTGCTGAGAACCGGCTCTGGTGCAGGGACGGCTACAGATGAGAGCCGGGGACATCAAGTTCAGTCCCAGGGCTAAGGTGGTGAGACAGCGCTGGGGAGGCACCATTTCTTTTTCAACTGGGGTCCTAAGCAGGAGGGCTGGAAGCCGTACGCCATGGACCGGTCTGACCTCAGGGTGAAGGCAGCATTAGGAGCCTAGACCAAGTCAGACGATCCATCGTTCCAGCGCCTGGATCCAGCTCTACCTGAAGCAGCTCTCCAGTACTGTTCTGGTGAGGCGAGGAAAGCAAAACCCAGTGGAAGTTGAGTTCCTATCATTTGCCACCAGAAGAACGTTCACGGACATCTCATCTCCCATCTTACACTCCTGTCATGTGGGCATAGCTGCGAGTTCTCAGAACAGGTCAGGCACCTCCACCCCTGCCTGCTCCCCACCCCAGGCTCAAGATGCAACCTCTACTGTGGAGGCATAAGGAGCTCAGTGGTAGAATCCTTGCCTGCCATGTAGGAGACCCGGACCCAGTCCCCAGCCAGTGCACCTCATGCAAAGCCACACTCCACTACCGAAGGCTTGCTTGCCACTGTGAGGCTGAGCAGCCTTCAGTGGCACTTGGAGGTAAGACCCTCGGAAGAAAGGCCTGGTGATCTCCCTGCCACAATCATGAGATCCTATGATCTCACGGGCTGGCATGACACAAGGCAGCGTTTTGTCCCTATTGTGCCTGGAGTCACCATGAGCCTGAGTTGGCGCAAAGGTGAACAGCAGTAGCACAACCTAGACTGGGAGGCCAATGGTGGCTCAGGCGTCCTGTCCCTCAACCACTGTCCCTTTAAGGAGCACGATGGGCAGTGCTTCTCAGCTCACATTCTCTCTCCGCCTCCCAGCGCTGACCGAGTGGGACCATGCCTGGAGACCGAGAGTCTGCCCTGTGTTTGTGTGCATCGAGCCCTCTCTGTACTGAGCCCAGCGCTGTGCTAGGAACCTCACAAGCAGAGTTGCCTCTCATCTTCTCACCTCTTAAAGCAGGTGTCTGAACCATCTCAGCACCAGGGGCGGGGCATTGACTCAGAGAAGGGGAGACCCTGCATTGCTGTGGCCTCATTAGCACAACAAGGAAGCCCCTATTCTCCAAGGGCAACAAGCCCACAGGTCAGGACCCCAGCAGGTCCGATTTTGATGATGTGTGTCAGTCTGGGTGGACTAGAGAAGCAAGTCCCTCAACACTGAGATGTGTATCAGAAAGTTTCTTATATAAGAGCAATTGAATATTGAGAAAAGATCCTAGTCCAGTCCAGATCAAGTCCAGAAGTTCAATATTAGCTCAGCTGTCTGATAAAGTCTTCTTCACATTCACACAACACATGCAATGACACTGAGAACAAGAAGATCACAGGCCAGTGAGTGGAACGTCTTGTGGATCCAGTGTCATTGTCGGCATCTTAGTGCAGGCAGGGTCTCCAAGTGGCTCCCCAGTTCAGGGCACTAACCCCCTGTTTCTTGTGAGCTTCCATGGCTCCCAAGGAGTGAGCAGAGAGAGAGAAAGAGTGTGTCTCCCACCTCCAAGGAGTGAGCAGAGAAAGAGTATGTCTCTCACCTCCAAGGAAGAATATCAGAGTTCCCAGAATCCTCAGGAGAAGGCCATGCCCACACAGAGGCCTCATGGGCTACGACCTGATTGAGAGCTTAGACCTCACCTCTTCACTCTGAATCCTCTCAAGTTGACAAACGATTATATCACTACCACAGATGGGACACCACCACTCGATGCCAGATGATGGCCAGCACAGACCAGGGGGAGGCAGGTGTCTGAGTGGGCAGGACGCTGGCAAAGGACAGGGTCAGACTAAAACTGGTTCTGTGCTCCACAGTCCCTCTGCAGCAACTGATCACCAGGAAGAAAGAGTGGAAAAGACCAGTAGCCTCTCCCAGCTGCTTCCAGGAAAAGCTCCCTGAAGGCAGCTCCTCTCCTGACCTCGGAACTACTCTGAGCCAGGAACTATGGTGGGACAGGGCGCCCGCTCTCCAGCTCGCCTTCCCACTGCCAAAGATGTGCCTGTCATGGGGTTGGCAAAACAGGGGGGAGGGTGATAAAGTGCCAATCCAGAACTTCTTGGCTGGACTCCCAAATCAAACGAGATGTTGCAAGTCCCCCCGCCCCCAAGGATCTGGAAACCACCCACACTGTCAGGAAGGAAGGGGAAGCTTGGTGACAGTTCAGGGATGCTGCCTGCAGAAGCCCCAGGGCCCCCAAAGTGGCTTCTCCGAAGGGTCTCTCTGCGATGGGGCTGCCTGTTGGACTGAGGTGGGCACTGTGGGCGGGAATGGAGAAAGGAGCTGCTCCAATTCCCTGTGCTCGTTGGCAGGGCTTGAGGTCAGCAGATGCCACGCACAGGCCGATATTGCTGCCCTGCAGCCCTAGGGACTTCCCAAGATCCTCCCCGCCCTCCCTCCTTTGAGCATCCTGGAATTTCAAATCTAAACATCACTCTCCAAGCCCAGCTGGGAGGCGGAGCTGTGGCGGTGGGAGGACATGCCGCTCCCAATGTGAGAAAGATGAGCACATCGGGAATGGGTCCTACCCCACCCCCACAGAGCTGGGAGTCCTGTGTCCAGCTCCCCACCCCTCCCTGTGATGACAGAGTCACGTGTCCATACCGTGCACCAAGAGACTTTGGGTGGAGCCCATGGGCCTGCCCACTGACATTTTTGCCTGACAATGTGATTTGCTCAAATCAAACCAGGCCCACTGCCATCCAGTGACCCTCTAGAGGGCGCCAGGGTGACCAATCAGTGGCCAGAATCCTTTGTTTCTGCCAAGGGTCACTTGGATATTTAGACCATCATTCCTGGGGTACACTGGTCAAACTTTTAATGAGCTCACCCATAACGTGGAGAGCTGCTGCTCTCTGGTGAAATGTATGACGTTGGCTGGTATTGATGATTTCGTGGGTCTTCAATGGAGCCCTGATGGTATAGTGGCTACCAGTCAGGCTGCTGAATGAACCCAAGATCAGAGGTTCAGAACCACCGAGTCCTATGGAGAAAGGCGGGGTTCGCTAGCCCCATGAAGAACTCGTCTCAGAAACCCACAGGGGCAGGTCTGCCCTGTTCTAAGGGGTCGCCGTGAATCAGAATGGAATCACTGGCAGTGAGTTCTTGGCTAGGACTCCAGGTCCCACAGCTTCCTCTTTCTCCTGCAGAGTGGCTAATGAGTTTCAGTCATCTGCCTGGTAGGTAGCAATCCAACATGGAAAGGGAAATTAGCAAACACGACATGAAGTTTCACACGGGCACATGCAGTTTTACTCACTGCCTCCCCCCCTTCCTCTTCACCCCCCCACCACCACCCACCCAGTCCATCTGGCTCCGAGTGACTCTCTCAAACTGCCTCTGTGGGCTTCTCGGACCGTCACTCTTTATCAGAGTATTTTTTTCCAAGGAGCGCCTGGTAGCTTCAAACTGCTGACCCTACGGTTCACAGCCCATCTCCTAACCCTCTCTGCCACGTGGGGCTGCCAGCTCCCGTGAGGGTTTGAAGTCTTGAACACCGCGGGAGCATCCGACCTTGTCCCAATGGGTCCCTGTGAGTCAGAACCAACTCGATGGCAGTAACATAGCTTTACACGAGCATATCCGCCGCTCCACTTCTCGACTGGGCTTGGAGAATATTTAGCGGTGCTCAACCTGTGGGTCATGACCGCTTTGGGAGTCGAACGACCCTCTCACAGGGGTCACCCGCTTCATCACAGTAGCAAAATGACAGTGATGAAGTAGGGGGGGAGGGGTCACCACAATATGAGGGACCGTATGAAAGGGCGGTGGCAGGAGGAAGGTTGAGAATTGCTAATTTAGAGTCTAAATTTCAAGGTGCTCACAGAAGGAGGGGCAGGAGGCGGGAGGCTCTTGAGTGGTTCCCAGGACTGACTTCCCATCACCCTGTGAGCCTGAGCGCTGCAAACAAACCCTTACAGCTCACTCCGCTCTCAGCCCACAGAGGCTGCAGTCCAGGGCCTGATCTTCTGGGTCTGGCAGCGGAGGGCACGCCTGAGATGCAGAGGAGACATGGGGATCAGACCTAAACCAATCTCACGGACCAGCCCAGCCCACACCCCGCAGAGGCCTGCGGGACCCCAGACCCACACGTGCCAAGGGTGAGATCGGTTCTTGTTAGAAGCTGAAATCTGCTGGTGGTGCCTCGACCTTGCTGTGCCAAGGGGCGGCAGTGGAGGATGGGATGGTCTCCATGTGAAAAAGAACTTGAGATCGAAGAGCAACTGTATATAAAGAAAGCAACCCCACCCAGATCAAGTCCGTTAAGTCCGATATTAACCCATATGTCCGATACCGATCTATAAATTCCTCTTCAGACTCGCACAACACATGCCGTGACGCTGAATGCAGGAAGTCACAGGCCAGTGGATGGAAAGTCTTGTGGATCCAGTGGTGGTGGAAGCATCTCAGTGCTGATGTGGGTCTCCACGTGGCTCCGCCAGCTCCATGCCTCTGGCCGCCCAGCGCAGCTCCATGTGGCTAGTCTTCAGCAACATTTCACAGGGGGTGTGTGTACCCTTGTCCCACCTCCAGGGAGCTATTTATCTCCTTGGCCCCTCCAAATGAGGTCATCAAGCTGCCACCTGATTGAACAGGCTAAGCTCCACCTCTTCTCTCTTAAGCCCCTCAAGGTGGAACCAGATTATGTAACCACCACAGTCTACTCCACAACGCCTGTCCCCAGGTTACCGGAAGAATGTGAGCCTATTAGGAAGGAGGGGCTCTCCTTTGTTATGGTAATGAGGCCATGTCAGTGTCAGCTGGGTCTTAAAACAAATCACTTCTTAATTGTAAAAACAAAGCGACCTTGTAGAGGCACGGGTCCACAGAAGACAAACCCATGCGATCCATAGGTCACCTAGGGTCCCTGAGGATCAGCGAGCATCACCCAGGATCCCTGGCAGACACCGGGCTCCAGAGGAGGGCTGGTAGACAGCATGTGGCTGTGAGGTGCCCTCGCATCGGTTCTGACCCAGAGCCACCCCCTTGTTCCACCCAAGGTCACGCTGCCTGGCCCCACCCTCCGCACCACCGCTCTTCTGCCCGAGTTGACAGCTACAGCCTGGGCATCCGTCCATCTTGTTGTGGGCCTGCCTTTTTCTCACTGCCCGGGTCAGGTAGATTCACTGTGCCAACCTGGCCAGTGAACACATGTGGGATTAATTGAAGGGTGGAGAGGTAAATGGCTAGATAAGCCTCGCCTCTCTTATGTCTTGCTCTTTGATGATCGGACCAGTGTGCAGCTGCCTTAGCTTGTTCTCTGCCTCCATTTGCAAGCTACCCTACCTGTGAGACGCCCAACCGTGGACTGTGTCGCTGTAGTTTGAAGCTCCTTCAAGACCTGCTTCACCACACTACTGGAATGTACACCGCTTGAGCTAGGAACTGTCGGACCGTGTCATCTGGCTGCCTGTTGGTGACCTGCCTTGCTGTTTGCTGCCCGTGGCCGGAGAGCCTGAATCGCTCTACCCAGAGGCCCTCAAGACTTGAAGGTCTGCCAGTGTACCAGCTAGCTCATGGAAGTGAATTGCACTGAGCCATTTGTACTGCTTTAGAGATCAATTAACTGTTTATTTTTTATGTTATATATACATATAAAATCATTAGTGTCCTGGTTTGGTTTCTCTAGAGAACTCTAACATACTGCTCCTCCAGAATAAACAGAGATGAGACTGTTAGGTGGACCTGTAGAGTGCAGGACTGTGGGGCAATGTATTTCTCTTCTTTAAAAACAACCCCCCCTCATGGTATTTCTGCCTCCCAAGGAAACAGACCACATTACAAGCACACAGAGAGAGAGAGAGAGAGAGAGATGTAAAGAGGGCAGCTGCACAGTCATCTGAGAGCACACACCAGCTGTAAGCTAGGCACGCACTGCCAAGATGTGAGCACAGGTTAAAATCCACATCCAAATCTCCCCTCCAGCCTCAGGGACTGGGAAAGACATGCCTCATGGAATCATGTCTGCCTCGCTCCCACCTGCACACACTTCTTTCCCTTTTCTGGGTCATCCTCGACCACCTACCAACCTGCTCCAACTTCGCTCATCGGGGAGCAGAGAGCAGCCTCCAAACTAAAGCAAAGTGAGGACATTCCCTTTCTCTTGCCAGCGCCTGCACACTGGTTTTCTCCCGTGCCCTTTTCAAACAAAACCCTGGGAAGAAGAGCTGCTGGCAGCCTGTGTGCAAGCACATGGTCCCGTCTTCTCTCTGCGTGACCCCTCGCCAGGAGCCTGGTGGTGTTGTCCACTGGGTCAGCAGGGGACTGCCCATCACAAGGTCAGGGCTTCAAACCACCGGCCCCTCTGCAGGAGACAGTTGAGGCTACCTACTCCCATGAAGACCTACAGCCTCAGGAGCCCGAGATGGAGTGGCTGTCAGTCCGAATCCAATGGAGGGCACTGGCTTTGGTCCTCTTCCTCAGAGCCCGGGGGGCACTGTGGGTAAAGCATTGGGCAAGCTACAAAGCCAGCACTTGGAACCCACCAACTGCTCTGGGGGAAGAGAGACCAATCTCTTGTAACGACCTCATCCAATGAGCAGTTCTGCTCTGGCCTGTGGGGTCAGCTCAACAGCTGTGTGTTTCCCTTGGTTTCCGCCTCTTACTGGCTGACTTCAACCAGGGTTGGGTAAGACATCCCTTGTCTCTAGCTGTAGTTTTGCCCCTGGTGGCTTGGCTGCTAACCGAACAGGCAGGCAGTAAACACTCCCTTGAGGAAAGACCTGGCAGTCTGTGCCCACAACGCTGGTGCCGGAAGCCCTAGATGAGCAGGCGTGATGTGCGTGAAGTAATAGAGCGCGGCAGGAGACGAATGAGAGCCGGATTACAGTAAAATAAATACGTTTTATTGGGGAGGTCCTAGCTTGGGCGAGGTCCAGCGGTCCGAGGGGTTGGGGGCCGCCGGAGTCGCGTCAGGAGGCAAGATGGCTGCTCGTTTATAGCCCTGGGGCACCTGGGCAGGACTTTAGTGCCCATTTAAGGTAAAGGAATTGGGGATGGGCGGTTGAAGGTAAGGTTCAGGTCCTAACAGAAAGCAGAGCGGGCTACAAGGTTAGGGAGGCCGCGTGAGTCAGATGTCTGGTTCAAGGAGGTTGGGGAGGGTCAGGCCCCAAATGGCCACAGCAAACCAACCTAACAACGTGACGTTGGTTACCAGCTAAGCCGCCAAATGCAAGGTCAGTGGTTCGAACCTACTAATCTCCCCGAGAGAGCAAGATGAGGTTACTCCCCCAAAAGGTGACAGAGACAGACCCCCACATTGGGGGCAGTTCTGCTCTGTCCTGCAGGGTCACTAAGAGTAAGAATGGATTCCATGCAGTGGGTTTGGTTTGGTTTTCTGGAACAGCAATGAGTCCACCAAAATGACTCTGGTCCCGATTCCCGAGTCTTTCCCTTGCACAGAGATGGATCCTGAATGGACAGGTAATTCAGGTCGCCTTCTAAAGATGCCCTTGGAAAGGATGACTCCTTGAGGATTCCTGGTGGGGTCCTGGACACCTCCTCCTGGCTCTCCACCCCCAGACCTTCATTTTCATAAGTTCCACGTTCCTGCTCTCCCCAATGCCTCACTCCAGCCGGCCCACTTAATTGAGGCCAATTATTTCCCACAAAAGAGCAGGGAGTGCATTAATTCAAGCCTTTGTCCCAACAACAGGCCTTCGAACAAGAAGCTCAGCTGGCTCTGTCCCCCAGAGCGCCTCATTAGACACCAGCTGAGTTCAGCGTCCAGGGGCGAGACTGAGGCCTGTCAGGCTCACGCTGGGGGACGAGAGCAATTTGTGAAGGACCTCTGGGCGAAGGGCCTGGCTCTGGGCAGCGATTCTTGACAGGAGACAAAACTCTTAGAAAGTTGTCAGGCTGTGGGCATGGAAGCGGGAGTGACTGCGGGAAAGCTGTGCATTTAGAGCCTGGTGTCCCGACCCCTGTGATGGTGACAGTCCTGGTTCCCCAGGGGTGGCCTTTGCAAAGCATTGAGTGCGGTACCAGAATGTGGTATGAGCTCATATTAGCAATGGGTGCTCATTTCTGAAAGCGGGTCTGTTGCTGCCTTCAGAACTTGCCGCTGTTGGCTTTGGAGTCTGCAGTTGCTGATGCTGTTTGTACTGCCAGCTTGATTCCGACCTGTGGGGGACAAGCCAGGGGAAGGACAGCGATTGGACGTGACCCTGTCAGACAGAGGAGAAATACCCCAGGAAGTTTCCTGGGCCATGGCTCCACAGGAACAGATCAGATCTTTCAGCAGCCAAACTCTTTGACCCCTTGAGTTTAAATCCTTTCCCTGCCAATTACGTTGAGCAACTGGGAGCATGCTTTCTGTGTTTTGATTTCAATGTGTGTGAAATGGCTGTCATGGTGGGTCATACAACGACTGCTGTAGCAGAAAAGTGTGTGCTTTAAAGAACAGACGTTTATTTTCAGATCGTTCTGGAGGGGCCAAGTGAGGGCTTGACCAGATCAGCTTCTTCTTGAGTTGGTATCTCCTAGTTTCTGCAGCCACCTTGGCATTCCTTGGTGGCCCTTAGCATGTAGGTCTTCCCCTGGGGCGGGCCTTTGTGCCAGGTGCACGCTTTTCATAACCCAGAAGTGATTTGGGGTAGGACTCACTTTTCAACTGGCATGGCTCTATAAGCCTAACAAAAGAAATTGCTCTTGCTTTGATGGGATTGTGTCCCAGAGGACAGGGGCCTGGGATTCTGCAGCGGAAAATGAGAGGACTTCAAATTAAGTCACCACCCACAGGAGCCACCTGACAGAAGAGGTTAGAGAAGGCCAGGGAGCACCCCATGTGGGACAATTGGGGTGTGCTAGTTAGGATTTGTGTCAACTTGGTGGTGCCAGAGTCTCTATAGTTTGGCAGTAGTCCCCCAAGATAGGCTCTAATATGATGTAATCAACTCCATGATGGGAAGTAACATAGCTTAATCAACTCCATGGTGGGCTCTAAGATAGCTTAATTAACTCCATGATAGGAAGTAACATAGCTTAATCAACTCCATGATGGGAAGTAACATAGCTTAATCAACTCCATGATGAGATCTAAGATAGCTTAATCAACAACATGATGGGCTCTAACATAGCCTAATCCACACCATGAGTAGCCAGCAGTTGTGGTGGCCCAGAACTCCCTGATAAGGTCACAACTTGATGCAAATAGAAGACTCTAGGTGGATGTGACCAACTCCTTTTAAAGCAGGGAGCTTTACTTCTGATGGATCTGGGTCCTTCATCTCATTTGTTAGCCTCTTGTCATATTGTCTGCTGATCTCAGGATGGACAGCCAACTTTGGATTCAACTTGGCTGGCAACAGTCTTTGACCTTCCTGCTTCCTGGCTCGTCAGTCCCTATAGCAACGTGAGTCAGGAGAAGTCTCTAGTTTACCATCTGACCCACAGACTTGAAGCAGACTGGGTAGACTTGCTTCTATGGTGAGATCAATTTCTCCATAGAAATCTCTTTCTATAAACATACACGTATGAGCATCATGGGGGTGGCTTCCTTAGAGACCCCAGTCTGATGCGTGGAGTCCCCCATGAACTCTGCAGCCCAGAAAAGGGGAGACTTCACATCTGAGCAGTGACCAATGCTGGGGCCCCCCTGGGCCTTCTCCTTCTGGTTCTCCACATTCAGGCTTTCATTTCCATGCTTCTTGGGAAGCCTGTTCACTGTCTCTGAGTCTCAGTTTCCCATCTGGAAAGTAAGACCACGGACAGTACTCACAGAAAGACAAACCATTCAATCTACCTCCAGATTTCTTCAATGGGCAGTGATGGGGGTTATTAACTCTTTATCCTGCTAGCCTACTAGAGATACTTAACTTGCAAATGCCACCCCATTTTTTTTTATTGTGGTAAAAACTTACACTGCTAAACACACACCATTCAGCAGTATCTTAATCTGTGTAATGCCATGCCATTGATTATACTCTTCTTGCGAAAATGTGTTTTAAAGCAATTAATTCCCCTAACAACTCTTGATTTAGCCCCATTTCAAGTAAATGGAAATGGAGCTCAGCACAATTAAAGCAACACAACCCGACCAACTAAGGAAACAGTAAAAGCAGGCCTCCCACCTAGCTGCGTGGGAAGCCAAAGTCTGTGTTTTCACCCCTGGGGCCGACTGTCTCCCTACCTCAGTGAAGGAAAGGGTGTTCCCTGTTATCTTAGACTGGATTCTCTAGAGAGATGGTACCAGTGGAGCTTATCCAGGTATCTATTCAGAGAGGTGGACCTCCAGGCAGTCGTCCACACAGGCATAGAGAGGCAGACAGGTTGCAAGTTCGAGAGTCAGCTGGAGACGCCTCCTGATTCGTGTCACGGCAGAGGCTGGTGGTCCCAGATGGGCAAGTCAGGCGGCAGGCTGCTGGCTGCAGCTCCCAGGGTTGGTAAAAAGGACAAGAGGCGGCTGACAACTCCCAGGAACAGCAGGCAATGCGGCAGGCTGCTGACTCACGTCCAAAGACCCGGGGGGCCAAAGAAGGCCCCGAGGCAGCATTCGGACTCAGTAAAGAGTGAGCAGGCATTCCCATTGTGTCCCATTCGTTACAGGCAGGCTGCACTCCCCAGCAACTTTCCTTACAAACTGATGGGCTGACCCCTCATCGCATTGCTCACTGTCAGAGGAGCCAGCCTCCAGCATGAACATCACGGGTCTGGACGGTGCAATGGCGCGGCGCTAATGAATGAATGATTACAGTACAGTCATGGAGAGCATGCCAGATGTTAATAACGGAGGCAGGCACAGTTCACGGCAGCACGCTCACCTCCGCCCCACGTGGTGGTCCACATGGAGAGAGAGAGAGTGAGTGGGGAGGAGGGAACATGAGGGACAGGGAACAGGGAGGAGAGGGGGAGGAGTTGGGGGAGGAGAGGCGGCTGAGAGAGGGCAAGGGGGAGAGGGGAGAGGGCAAGAGGGTGAGAGAGTTGCTTTATTCTGACCAAGCCTTACCTATCTTTTGGGGACATGGGTCACAGGAAAGGGTCGTGCTATAGGTCCTACAGCAAGGAGGGATGATCTAGGGGCACTTACGTAATAGGGGAGGGGAGCTTTACATTAGAGCCCCCATGTGGTAGACCCCCAGACCCCAGATGTGGCTAAACAGGTTTTTCTAGTTCTCTGATTCTTCAGAGATCATTCATCAGGTGTGTGTAAATTCCGCCTGCTGGGGACCAGACTGGTGGTTAACAGACTTCAGGGGGAGTGACCCATTGTCCTCAAGGCAGGGAGT